>JAOTAV010049821.1:0-16396 GCA_026546445.1 Cyclargus thomasi
CATTTGACAAAATTATTACACCGCGGTCCACCCACTTTGTTTATTAATTATTACGGTAGCCCGGGCCATTAACCCTCTATCAAAAAATTAGTTTTTACTATACAAACAGCAATTAGCTATTGAAGAAATAGATAACTAACATTTTGCAACCTTCGAGTACTTATATACTAATTTGCTCCCATAAAATTTTGACAAATCTTGTAACCCAATACAACAAATCCACATTATTTTAATTTCTAATGATTTTTCGGGTCCAAAGCGTCCATTAACACAAAAATCCGGGAGTTTTTAAAATGTTAGTTATCTGTATCTTTCTCTTATCAATCTTCAATTATTTGAAGTTGAGATAGCAAGTTAGTGGTTTAACACAACTACCTGTTTTCACTAACCATCCTCTAACGCTAAGTGTCGCTGGCAGTCTTTCAGCGACCAACGGTAGGTACCTACAGACCCTACAGTTTATGATACGGGTATCCTGTTTTTTTTTTAAGTTAGCACAGCCCATTTTATTTAAGTTAGCTGCAATTATAATTCGTATTGATGTGCAAAATAAAAAAGAAAACGACGCCGTGTTTATAATTAACATTCAAAATAATTACTTTATCTTAAAGAGGAACCCTATAATTCAAATTCTTTATTGAACAAAAAAAAATACAAAAGCAGCCAGTGGCGTAACTATACCGTTCGAGGTCCGTGGCAAATTCGTTTTCGTTCCACTATGTCAATCGAATACAAAAACACGTCAAGCGATTATTGTCTAGGGGGGCTGATCGGGGGCCCCTTCCGGCTGGGGGCCCGTGGCCTTATGCCGGCTTGCCACCTAGTAGTTACGCCACTGAAAGCAGCATACATCACGTCATCTAATCCCATGCTAAGTTGAACTGTCGGTGTTTTCGCCATCTTCAAAGGTGTCTCAGTCACGCGGCGCACGCGGTATGGACGCTTTTGTGTGGTTCGCGCGATCTATCGCCATGGATATTTCGCAAAGTCGCCGTCTGATATCCCTTTACGAGAAATTTAAATGCTCATGGGACCCAAAATACTAATTTTGGAAATATATTTTTAAGAGAAGATGCTTGGCGTCAGATTTTTGTATATTGTTTTCATTCAAAATCGTCTTTTTCTATATATTTTTTTGCTGCTTTTAAGTTATTTGAGCAACACATGAAGTTATATAAAAGTTAGTGCTGCAACTACAACCCGGCACTGTATGTATGACTCCATATCCGGAACTTACAACTCCTCTGCCTCGAAGGTAGACAAAACTGGTGTCGGCAGTTTTAATATTATCGTGTAATTATTGTAATATCGTAACAAGCCGTATGTACGTTTTCAGTTTTCACTAAATGCTCTTTATCGCGGTATGTGTGGGATATTTTGCGCTTATTGTTCTTGTTAATTTTAAGGTTTTACTCGGGCTATTGTTTTAGTGTTAGGGTATAACTTAATAAGGACCCCTTAGCCCTTCGATCGTGGAAACAAACGAGACAAAAATCTAGGTGGACGTGCGCCACGACAAGATGGCGTCCGGTACATCTAAACCATATTTTATGTTTGTGTAAAAAACTTCAACAGCTATGTTAAATTCGCTATCTATCAGGGGTTTGACAGAATTGCGCAATACAAACGCCAGCACTGGTGCTCGCCCGGGGCTTGAGAGGTTAATACAGGCTGTAACAAAAGTAAGTGATAAAACTTTAGAGTATGTTTGTGTTCGAGGACCCATGCGACATGAGCTTCCTCATACCAATCACAAAATTATATAAAATTGTGGATAAGATGTATAAACTAGTATATACATCTAATCCACTATTTTATATAATAGACAAGCTAGATAATGAAATGTCTAAATTACAAGATTTATCGGAAAAAATAAGTATTTACTCGAGAGTTGTACAAATTTTGTTACACCCTGTATAAAAGTGGGTAAATGGCCTTAATTAATAGCCATTTGGCTTTGGGCGGCAGCGTCCTGCCTCTCCCAGGAAGTCCGCAGATAATGTGGGTACTAAGTGCCATGGGGTAAACTGAAACCGAGCCAGTTGACAGACCTCGTCCGAGACAGACCGTCATTTAGTCGGAATATTTCAATTCCATGTAAGCCATGATATGTCGGCTGGATTTGATATAACGCGGCCAACTCACTTAGATCCGCAATCTAGCTCTGTTTCAACTTTTATAATTGAACATAGGGCGACAGAAATAAATAGGATTAGGTATTAAACAACTAGCTGTTGCCACGGCCTCGCTCTCCACACGAGCGAGGCCGCGGGCAAATTCAAAATTTGGTAAAAAGTAACTTTTTTTTCAAAAATGGGACAATATCAGATTTTTGATATCATAATATTGCATTATAATCCAAGTTTTTCAGATCAACCGAAAGTCGATAAGTCGCTCAAATTTCGCTTCTAAGTTTTGACTCTTACAACTTACTTACTCTTACTCTCATACCAACAAGGGAATTTAAATAAAAGATTGTAGAGCATATTTTTTAGGACCGCCTTTTAATAATCAAATGTAATAATTCATTTTATTCTACTAGCAATTATGAAAATTATCAATTTACTTAATACAATTTTTCGTGAACATTATTTGAAAGTATGTAGGTACCTACAATTTTTAAAAATTTGTTAAAATTTCAAGTGTCTAACTAGCGCGGTTCATAAGATGAGAGACAGACAAACATGAAACAGTACAATCTCTGTAAAATGGACGAGTAAAACATATCTATATATCATTTGGGTACATATATTTGTCTGACATGTCAAATGAATGTCGATTACTATTATATAACATAACACTAAATACAACGCAAAAAGGGATGTCTCACAAAAGAAAATAAGGATGGCATTAATTGAAAGACAATAACTGAAAATTCTAATTCATATGATTCCAGGTGCTCGGGACAACGAGAGATACACGGTGACAATAAAAGAAGACGGATCAAGAGATTTTACTTGTAGAGTGTGCCAACGGGTGTTCAAGAAACCGTGTTTGATATATCAGCATTACTCGGAAGTGCACTTAAAGAAGCGGCCTAAAAATCGGAGTTGTAACCTCTGTGACGTACGCGTACGAAGCCACTTGCGGTCGCTGCACATGGAGGAGGCGCACGGTATTCCGCGCCCGACCTGCAACGCCTGCGGGAAGAAGTTCGACTATCAGTTCAGAATGTTGAAACACCAGAGGGTGGTCCACATGGGCGAGTTACCATACGAGTGCGAAATTTGCCACAAAAAATTGACCGGACGCAAGGGCTTGCGGAAGCATCTAGTCACTCACCAAAATGAGAGACCTTTCAAGTGTACCTTTTGCGAGAAGGCTTTTAAGACGAAGCCGCATCTGGCCATTCATAACAGGATACATTTGAATGATAAAAGACACGAGTGCTCGGTGTGCGGTGAGAAATTCGTGCAGAAGTCAAGCTTGAAATACCACTTGACGAAGAGGCACCCGGAAGTGGATTGAACTAAATTGATTGCCTTGTAATATCTTCTTAATATTATCATAAATTTTAAAGCAAAAGCAACTCTGTATTTCTTTAACGTTTCGTATACCAACGAATTTGAGTCCCTTAGCAAAAGTGTAATTTTTTTTCGTTATTGTCTTAAATGTTTGTTCTAATAACTCCCACGCCGGTTTCGGTGACGGTGGCCGGTTTCGTAGTAGGCGAGCTTGTTTTGCAGGGGCGAATTTTATAGTGGCCATGTGTGTGCGCAGTACGAGTACACGTGAACACACTTTCTTCCTTAGCTCTCGTAACCTAGTACAGCTGACCGACAGTACTGACAAGAGATCAGGCACAGGACCGACTTTTTACGTGACAGCCTGCATTGTCCTAACAAAACTAAGAAATAACATGTTTCCAACCCGGGTATCGCACCCACGACCTCCGAGTTAAGAGTCGAGCTCTGTTCCACTAGACCAAGGAACTTGTATATGTGAAATTCTTGTATCACAATGTTAGTTGTTACTTATGTCTTTCAATTATTGCTATCCTCATTGTTTTTGTGAGACAACCCTTATTACCTTGTATTTAGGATTCTATATACGGCAAGAAGGAGCATATCGCACTTGAAAGTGTCTGTCTTGAGTGCGTGCATTAATTATTCCATTTAAACTTGTAGTCCATATATTCTTAGTTTGTATATATTTTAGTTTTTAGTTAACTTAAAATGGACAATAAATAAAATTAAAAAAAAAACTCATATAAATACTTGTACAGTTTTTAGATAATCAAGGTAGGCTGTCCCTTTCTGTCGTGTGACGTTTTCAATATTCCAGAAAGGGACAGCGAATCTTGATTAGTTGAACACTGTTTAAATATTTTTATGAATAAGGAGGTAAGTTTATATACTTTAATTAAAAACACTATTATTAAATCTCAAATAACGTCAATACTAATAATTATAAAATCGCAACTAATCGCTGTCTGTACCATCACATAATACAGAGCCAGATTGCGGATCTTAGTAGGTTAGTCGCGCTATTGGATTGGATAGGATTGACCCTGCCGACAGATCACGATTTATTAAAATCTGTTAACAAATTAAGAAATTATGTCAAGAGCTCCGATATAAAGCTGGACGCAGGCAGGTCAGTTGAACACGACAACGAAGTCGCGGTCACAGCTATGCGATATATTTCTAAAAAAATAGGACTGTGCCATTAATATCCGGGATACACGGGGCCAGAGTTTCGGACCAGTAGCTCTACCATAAGTTTGAAGCAATAGTTTTTGTCGATACCCGACAGCGATTAGCGACAAAGTAAATTTGCAGTATGGCAAAATTTTACAGCGCCTCTAGCGGTCACTCGAGGAGCTAAAATCGCTAAACTAAAATAGTAGTAGCTATCGAGAATCGACAAATTGCTCCAAACTTATAGTAGACCTACAGGACAGCGAGCGAGTTCTCTTTTGAACTGTCAGAGGCACTGGCTTGTCAACGAATTTACTATTTACTTAAGTCAACGAATTTAGAATTTACGATTACTACAACTAAAGCTAGTTCTGCCTACACGAAGCCAGAATTACTAGCTTAAATACTTATATAATAGAGCGTCCGTAGCCAAGTGGGTACTTTTGGTTCGCACTCGAGAGGGTGCAGGTTCGAACCCCGGTGGAGACGTGTGCCAATGAGATATTTTTCGATCTCAAGTACACAATGCGTGGGAGAGCCAATTTTCGGCACGAATGGGCCGGTCGACCGGAGTGATACTACGGCCTCTCAGAAAACTGGCGTGTAACGGCGTTGCGGTGTGTTTCGTTCAATGAATAAGTTTACCGGTGGCCTAACTTTCATAATCCCTATACCTATTCTCTCATAAAGGCCGGCAATGCACTAGCGAGTTGCGACTCTTTGGGTGTTAGGATTGTCCATGGGCGGCAGTTGCTTTTTTGGCATGCAGGTAGATGTTATGACGTAGGCATTTTCTAAGGAACGAAATAGACAATATCTTCAATATTGTATAAGAAGAAAACAGCGTGGTGCTCCTTCCAAAATGGCACACCACATGGTAGGTACACGTACATTTTTGAAATATATATTTCAGCATTTGCAGCAACTACGAAATCTCGGTAGCAGTACACGTTACAGGGTAGTTCTGTGTCTGGGTTTGACAATTCGATTGTGAACGCGTTTACATAGGTTTTTATATGGCATTTGAGCAGCGCCACCTAGCGCTGCTCACGGTCACATGTACAAATCCTATATAAAAATCCTAGTTAACGCGAAACGCGTTCACTGTTGAATGTCAAAAAAATCTCGTACTCGGCACTCAGAATTCTCATGAAAGTTATTCCCACTGCCAGTACCTTTACCATGAGTTTGAAGCAACAGTATTTGTAAACTCGTTGCCGCCTACGTGAGTCTAGTAGTGGTCATTCGAGGAACTAAAATTAACGTGGTTGGTATTGAGGATCGATAAATACTATTGCTTCAAACTCATGGTAAAGCTACATAGGACCTTAAAGTTTAATACTTAAGGCGCTTTCGGTTAGATCATTTCAAAGTTAAATTAAATTAAGGAAAGCAACTGTCTAGAATGTCCGACAGCGGATAACAAGGTACAGTTTTATCATCCTACAAAGTACAAGGCCTCGAGTGTGATGTATGCTAAGCTAAACATAAGGTTTAATTAAAAAATCTTATAGGTAGTTAGCAAGTAATAGTAAAGATGCGATTAAATTAAAATAACTATCAAAAATATACAGATTTACAAATTTTATTATATTTTAAAAGCGGCGCGGCGGTTGTCGCATTCGACAGTTATAGTATGAGTTGTTTTCAGAAGCGGTACCGGAGAGGCGTGACCGACAGTAAAGCTGCAGGTAGCCACTAACTATACTTCCTCTCCGTGCTTTGAACGCATATGACTCCTCCAGGAACATTTCTGAACGAAAGCTTGTCCACAGTGAGAGCAGGCAAATCTTCGATCGTCATTGTGTATTCTCATATGCTCCCGTAAGGTATGTTTCCTCCCATACGCTTTAAAGCAAACATCACACCGATACTGTCTGGTCCCCGTGTGCTTCGCCATATGCCTCGTTAAATTGCTTTTACTAAAGAACCTCATGTCACACTCGGCACACTTGTGTTTCCTTTCCAATAAATGATCCTTTTTCGTGTGACTAGTCAGAGCACGCTGGTTGTCGAACGTCCTGTCGCACGCTTGACACTTTAACACTACCGGCGGTGCGCCGTGGATCTTCACCATGTGGTCCACTTTCTTCCAATAATCCAGGAAGCGCTCTCCACAAACGGAGCACTTGTTTCTCTTCCCCATCCCGAGGTGAATTCTTTTTTCGTGGCCGCGTAATTTTTCAGGGTTCGAGAACGTTTTGTCGCACCGGCTGCACTGGACCTCGTCCGTGTTATGTCTCTTCATATGGACCTGAAGAAGCTTGTGTGTCATAAAGGCTCGAGCGCAAACTGTACAAATATGATTTCCGTAATGTATACTCATATGCTCCTGCAGCTGTTTGAAGCTTGAGTACTCCACCGTACAAACCGCACACCTCAGCTCCGGGGAATCGAACTTGAAAGGAACGATCGATGATCTCACGTCGGTGAATATTTCTTTGTGGTGTTCGTCTTTGAGGTGCATTATCAGGTCGTCCAGCGACGTTAGATCCTTGTCGCAAAGGGCACAATTTAAAAACGTAATGTCTAGTTTGACGACGTGCTCGACGAGTTTCTCAGACATTATCTTTATTAACTTGTCGCTGTTGTGTTCGTTGAGGAAATGTTTTTTTAAGGTTTTCGCATCCTGGTATTGGTCGGAGCAGAAGGCGCAGCCGTAACCGAAGCTGTCTCTGCCGCGTATCGGGTTTGCGTTCGAGTTGAGTAGTATGGTCTGTAAGTTTTGTAAGTTTTTCTTTATCTCGTTCGGCCCATCCTGGCGTTCTATATTACTATTTTTTACAACTTTGACATCCACGCTACGGTCCGGGTTTCGCCTTGCAATTATTATTGTTCGCATACCTATAAAGAAGATAAACGAATTAATTATTAATCAACTAATACGGTTTTTTCAAGCTTGTTTTATTACTGATTTCTTAGATTTTCTACAACATTTTTTCATCATTTAAATCTGGGTCTAAGATGTGGTCACGAAAAATTATCTGGATAACGTCAGTGCCATTAACGGTCGTTTTCTAGGGTATAGGACTTAATGAAGAGTTGATCACACATTTGTCAACAACGGATACGCCGCACGCGTCCGCGTCGTAGTCGTACGCGCTACACCTTTACCGCGGCTAACAGTAAAAGCGGCGCGTACCACGTTTACAAATGTACGATCACTTTATTTCACCGGCGCTTTTGATTGGCATAAGTCAAGATATAGGATGTAACAGAAGTAAGTAAAATACTCTAGGTGAGTATGTGTCCCTTACACACACCGGAAGGTTGTCCGCTACATTAACCGCGTGGTCCGTCGCCGTTGGTCACGTGGCGTGCTTGTTTGATGTATTACGATTTGGGAGTACGAGTAGACACCCGCTAAGAAAGGAATTTAGAAAATTCTACCCTTAAGGGGGTGAAATAGGGGTTAAAAGATTGTATGAAGGTTCATGATTTCTTAAGTTAGAGTCATGAAATTTTTTTTTGAGCTACTGATTCAAAATAAATGGATACGTGTTTGGGAATTTTTTGAAATTCTACCCCAAGGGGGTGAAAAAGTTTCTATTAAACCTTCTATGACAGTCAGTCAATTCTTAAATTAGAGACCTGAAATTATATTTCTGTTACTTTCAGATTAAAAACCATGATGATATGTATTAAGAAACGTGGAACGAACTGTAAAAACTCATTTTTTACATCATCAAAAACCAAGTAGTTTTTTTCGAAGACCTTAAGTTAAAGTTCCGATCCTCGCTGCCAGCGGCCGCGACACAAAAAAAATCAAATAATATGCCACGTTATGACATAAGTGATAGGTTTCATTTTCTAATGACATTAGAGCGAAAAGCAAAACGAGTTGTTTCTCGCGGACGCTGGCAACAAGGAACGGAATGTTATTTTTAGGCCCCATTTAGGTACGCGAAAAAATCCCGCTAGTTCAGAAGCTTCATAACGTCCCTTAGCTTACAACACCGCTTAAGTCATTTATAAACCTAAAGTGGGCGCGCTATTCTGTGTAACGTCAGTAGGCGCGTGGGGAGCATTTTGCCGCCCGTTTTCTTCTGCTATTTTAAAAATGAAAATAGCGATGTAATTTATTTGTTTTGTCACTATTAGAATGTATTTATAAAAATATTTATCAAGATAATTTAGTATTTTAATTGACTTTTTCGGCTTATCCTACACATTCTTTATAATGCTATGAAAAGTTGCGAAAAAAAAAAAAATAATTTTTTCTAAATCTATAGGATATGCTCTGTTTAAAAAGTTTTTACAGAGGTAAAAGCAATTTTCAATGCACAGTAACTTTGACTGTACGCAATACATATAATAATAATACATAGCATATGCCAAAGACAGAAAAATAAGCTGTGGAGGATCAATTTTCGTTCTCAGAGGATAATGGTGCAAATAAAGCAATTTGATTCCTCAAAAAATATTTTAATTAGGATAAAAAAGCTTTAGTGGTCAAAAGATATGGCTTGACTAGTACCATAACAGATAATGTAGTACTCTCAAGAAATATTTCGAATCGCCTGTCTAATTATTACTTTGTTCTTTTATATCCTGAAATTAAAAACGTTTTCACAGTCCATCTATACATAATATAATAAAACAGTAAAATTGGAGTGACTGTACATTTAATATTTATTTTGTTAACAAAATAATTAATGAAGGGGTTGTAAGGAACAGTAACAGAACATATATAGACAAAAAAAAATCTGTTTGTACGCGCTAATCTCAGAAACTACTGGACGGATTTGAATAAATCTTTTTTTTTTTGTTTAATAGCTATTAGGTCTGGGCAACATTTAGGATACCTTTTATTCCGGGGAAATGTACGGTTCCTGCGTGATATAAAAATTTCTGCGCAACGAAGTTTCCATAAAATTAAGTTAGCACAACTTTGCAAGAAATAAATAGTACAATTTTTACATACGTCTGTGGGTGCGGAGTGAACAATTTACCGCCCGTCACTACCTGATGATAGCAAGAAATAAGATTTTATACGGCCCCCATTACGGTTGGAATGTATATCATGTGACCGATGGCTCGACGCGCAATGTGCAGCTTTATCAAATGGCATTAAAATGTAAAATCCGCAAATTTTCGACTTGAGCGGTGTTGTAACTTGTAAGCCACGATAAGTACTTTTTCCCGTACGCGCGAAATCAAACAAGACTGCCGACGGCCATTAATTTTGGATAAGTTTGTTTAAGAAACTTTAAATATTAGCTAAGAATATTGTCAGATAAAACATGTGAATAATTACCGAATATCCTTAAGAATCAGGCTACGGGCCATGTTTGACCATCAAATGATTTTTTAAACTATGACTTTGGGCGAAAATTTGGCCACACTCGGCGCACTTCAACCCTCGCTCCTCGAAATGAATCCGCCTCACGTGTTCCTTCAGAGTCTTCGATCTACCGTACGACTTAAAGCATATCTCACATTTGTACTCCCTCGTACCCGTGTGCTTAACCATGTGGTCGGTTAATTCACTTTTCGAGAAAAATTTCATTTCGCACGTCGTACATTTGTGCAGCCTCTGCATGAGGTGAAACCTCTTAGTGTGCAGAACGAAAGCCTGCTGAGTGGTGAAGGACTTGTCGCAGGCCTTACATATCTTCGCAGGGCCGACGACCCCGTGCACTTTCGCTAGATGCTCATTTTTGTGGTAGTTTTCCTTGAACCTCTCGTCGCAGTAGCCACACTTGTGCGGCAGGACGGAGCAGTTGTGGGCGATGCGTTCGTGCCACCTCTTCTTCCTTACGGTGTCGAAGACTTTGGGGCACTTCCCGCAGCTGAACGTCCCGGTTCTGTGCACCGACGTGTGATTGTTCAGTAGCCGTCTGTTGACGAAACCGGTGTCGCAGACGTCGCACACGTAGTTTCTGTAGTGCGAGCTCATATGCTCCTGGAGCGCTTTAAATTTATTGAAAACGTTGCCGCACATGAAACACACCAGCGTCTCACTCGTGAACTTGAACGGCACTATGTGATTCTTTATATCGGTACTCATGTTACGGTAGTGATCATATTTTAAATGTTCGATTAGTGGTTCCAGTAGGTCGAAACCGGCGCCGCAAATGGTACATTTTAGCGAGGTTATGTCCAGTTTGACTATAAAATTGTACATATCGCACCCCTTCATGAAATTCGCTTTAGATTGTTGGTCGTGGAAGTCTATGGTGTGTTTTTTTAAGTCGGCAGGATTGGGATACTGATTCATACAGAAGCAACAAGCGTAGCCGACGCCACCTCGACACCGTATGGGAGTCGCGTTAGAGTGCTGGATGATCTCTCGTATGTTGTTTCTGTGTTTTTCTAATTCTTCACCTCTGGTCGCCTGATTGTCGCCAGGCTCCAGCGAGAGCTTATCTGTTTTAGTTTTATTGTTCTCTTTCGCAGTTTTACAGGTTGCACCTACAAATAAAATCAAAATTGTATGGGAATGCTGATATTCAAGTAATTTTTAAATCTTGCTTATTTCATAAAAAAAGTATTTTGGCTGTATTGGGCAAAAGGGATAAGTTATATTATGTATTTTAGATTATCCAAGCTGATAATAGGTATATTGATTGTGTATGAGCCCTCTGTATTGAGTTCACTGTAAAAGAAGCATAATTGTGCATCCTTTATTTTCCGATAATTTTTTTGGAGCTACTAATTTCACAGTGAACTCATCAGGGAGACAAATACTTTACATTATCATAGAGGGTGAGAGCTGGTCGAGGTGCGACATGCAGTCTGAAGCCCTTCACGTCTTTATAGTTTATAAGTGCTGTCCGCTCCACCGCCTGTCAACATGGCACAGGCCGCACCAGACCCAGCGACCGCCGATATCACATCCCCGCAACTCCCATTGCTCCATCGGTGAAATAAATTTGTAGGCAGTTATCACACGACCGCCGTGCCGCGCAAAATATGTACCTAATCTATATGTATAAAATAACAAGTCCTAACTGGCTGACGGATCATATTTGAGCAGAAACCGTTAAAGCTACACTACTGGTGAGTAGGACTGTTCAATTGGATAGACACCTGCTAAGAAAGGAATTTTTAAAAAAGGAGGTGAAATAGGGGTTGAAATTTTGTATGAAAGTTCGTCATTTGTTCAGTTAAAGACATGAAATTTTATTTCTGCGCTACTGATTCAAAATAAAAAAAAATGTGTTTAAGCATTTTTTGTAATTCTACCCCTTAGAGGGTGAAAGGGGGGTTTAAGTATCTATAAGTTTTTCTACGCAAGTTCATCATTTCTTAAGTTAGAGATACATACAGTTTGTTTCTGAACTGCTAATTTAAAATAAATGAATACGTGTTTAAGCGTTTTGTGAAATTTTACTTCCAGACGGTGAAATAGGGGTTGAAAGTTTGTATGAAAATACTTATTAATGCGAGCAAAGCCGCGGGAAAAAGTTTGTATGTGCTCGTGTTCATGTAAAGCAGATGCTTTACATGAACACGAGCGCAACGTTTGCACGTGAAAAGGGACTAAGTCCGTTTGTCCACCGCACACCTTCACCGTTAAAAAGATAATTTCGGACCGCTAAAATGCCAGTGTATGACATAGACAATAGGTTTCATTTTGAGGCGACGCTAGAGCAATGCTGCTAGAAAATGTAACCTACAGTACGGCTTATGTCATGAAAGTGGCACTTTATTATCCGTCTAAAACAATTTTGTCGTCGTGCTGTGGACAAACGGCCTTAATATTGAAAATGTGTACCTATGTAATGTATTAGTGGGTAGATTATAATTTGGCAATCGTCGTGTACATATTTTTTGACGGAGATAGTCTTACGTTGTTTTAATTATTCGCAAAATTTTACCTACTCGCACAAAATGTGGGATAAAAACTCCTACTACTAAAAACGTACTTAAAGGTAAGAAACAAAAAATATAGTGACATGGACATGTTTAAAGGATGGTTTTGTGTCCCTACCTGCTGTATTTAAACAGAAGGATCAATTACTATAGTTAATAATGAAATAAAAGGGGCATACGACCACTATCCTTTAAACATATCCATATCACTGTATTTTCTTGTTTCTTAACTTTTAGACCGTATTTTAGTAGTCGGGTTTTGGTTTTTTAACGTTATTTTTATGTCAACCATTTTGGGACTATTATACTCACAATAAATTTCTCAATGTTAGGTTTAATATTCAATATTATAAGCTAATAATGTTTACATATTTCAAATTTGCTTACAGAGCTGTCATTTGATACCCTACGCGACACCGCCAGGGGAATTATATTTTTTTTTGTACTTCACTTTAAGTCCCCTAGATGGCGCTATAATCAATTCAACATGACGCCATATAGCCTATAACTAGCGTCAACAGGCTTAAACGAGGGAACAGATGAACATTCATACCCACAGAAAATCCTTTCTGCTTTGCCATAGTCGGGTAGTAATAATAAAATTGACTTTAGATTAAACATCATGCTATCTTTTAATAAGCAGGTATGGCTTATGAGCGACGGAAATAATATAAGTCTAGGGCGATAAAAAAAAAGAAAAAAAAGGTTTTTTTAACGTCCTATTTAAAATTACAAAGATGAATAGCCTAGATCTTCGCAAATAACTTAAATATTTATATTGCTTTAAACTGGCATAACTAATAAATAATAAAAAAATAATTAACTTAAGATAATCTTTTAGAAAACTTTATAACTTTTAATATCTGAATACCTATAGGTAGGTATACTCTACATAATGCAATATAGGTTGACGGCGAATGTCCGGTAATTACTATAAGTCTTTTGTTTAGATTTTCGACTATATATTGTGTCTTTTATTATCAATGAGAAACGTAACCCCCATCAAAAGCTCGTTTCACAAACCTGAATCTTAAGTTTCACAAAATATAATTTGACGTTTCACAACAAAAATGAATCTGACGTTTCACAAACCAGAATGTAACGTTTCATAAACGTAAATCTGACGTTTCACAAACCTGAAAACGTTTCATAAACGTAAATCTGACATTTCGCAAGCCTGAATGTAACGTTTTAAGAACCTCAGTTCTATGGACGTGAAGTATCGTGCTGTCTCGTTTAGGTACACTCTTCGCAGGATTCCAATAATTGGTATACAGTCAATATGAAATACTTTCGTCACACAATAATAGTAACATTGACATTGTTGTTGACAATAAAGTGTTGTTTTGTGCCGATCCAATTTCCATTTAAAATATCATATTTACTCTACGCTCAGTCTAATATATTTCCCTATCTGTCTGAAATGTTGGAAAATCTTTTTGCCTGATGACTTACACCATCAGCGCAAGCGAGGATGGAATATTTTAATAAATAAGGAGCACATGTAGCACTAGGGCGTACAGCGAGAAATCTGTCCCGACAATATTATCATCGTTATTTTAAACTTCCTCGTCATGTTTGGATCGCATATGGGAGCGCCAACTACATTTTTGTATAAACGCTAGGCCGCAATGTTCACATTTGAAGCGCCTTTCGTCCCTGTGGATTTTTAGGTGCTCTCGCAACGACTTCTTCCGAGGGAACGTCTTCAAACAGTAGTCACATAGAAACTGTCGCAATCCCGTGTGTTTCACGTGGTGGTTCTGCAGCTCCGCCTTCGTGAAGAACGTTTTCTCGCAGTCTGTACACTTGTGCGGTTTGTCCATCAGGTGTACCTTCTTCACGTGCGTCGTCAATCTTCTCTGGCCTACGAAACTCTCGTCGCAAACTTGGCACTTTATCATCGGGGGCGACACGCCGTGGGCCACGAAGAGATGCTTCTCCTTTTTTCTATAGCAATTGAACATCTCCTGGCAGTAGCCGCATCTGTGACAGAACCTGTTGTGGACCATTTTCTCGTGGTACTTCCTCTTGTTAAGCGTTTTGAATTCCTCATCGCACAGGCTGCACTTGGCGGCGCCCGTGACGTGGGCGGCGGCTGCGTGTCGTTTCAGATCGGTGATGTTCATGAAGCCCGCGTTACACACCTCGCAAATATAATTTCTGTAGTGCGTGTGCATGTGTTGCATGTAAGATTTCAACTTGAGATAGATATTGCCGCACACGAAACAACTCAGCTTCTCGCCCTCGAACGTGACCGGCAGTATTCGGTTCTTTATATCCGTATGTAATTTTCTACCGTGTACGTTGTTCAAATGTTCTATCATCGCGTCTAAATTTACCGCGTTCCAGGTGCAAAATTTACATTCGAGTCCCGTGACGTCGACTTTCAAATTGTACTTGCGGAGTTCGAAACGTTCGACGAAATCTACTTTTGTGGATTCGCTGTGTTTTTCGAGTGAATGCGTTTTTAGGTATCCGGCGTTCATGAATTTACTGGGACAGTAGCTACAGAGGTATCCGAGATCCGAGTGACCGCGAATGGGTGTGGCGTTTGTATTCATCAAAATTTCTAGAACGTTATGGCGATGTTTCGCGAGTGGTGATTGGCTTCCAGCGCTACCTCCTTTGGTAACTCCTATGTTAACCGGAGGCCTTAACACTATATTGATCGTGCGCCCAGCACCTACAAATAAAAAATATCTATTAAGTATTTAAGCTCGTAGTGGACACGCGTCTACATATTTTATATTTAAATAAAAAGAAAAGTCGTTCGAGTCCCATTCTTATTTATTTAAAAAATTCTGAATGACACTACCTACTACCTAGGCATTGAAAGTTAATTTTCTTATTTTCTTCTCTTTGGTTACGACGAGAATTAAAATTTTGATAAATATATATAACACGTAAGAAGAGATCAATAGACTATGAATAAATACCCGAGATGGCCCCTACTGCAGGTGGGCGTGTAAGTTTCGGATAATTTTCAGATTGGTCGGCGTATCAGAATCTGCCCAAGAAAAGATGGTGTGCCGAGCGTAGAAGCGTCTTAAAGGAAATTACGAGACAAATGACCAGACAGATCAGCTGATGGAAAGCAACTATCGTCGCCCATGGTCACTTGTATCATCAGATGAGTTGCAAGCGCGTTGAAGGCTTTTTTTAAGTTGGAACAGTGAAAGAGCGACCAAGGACAAAAACGGTGAACTATGGAAAAACGATTGGAACAACGATAATCCTATTAGTATATTTAAAGTTTTTGCGCGATAGAAAAAAAAGAAACGAATACAAATATTTTTTGACTTGTTGACGTTTTCCGATGTTTCCGAATGTTCCAACGGGGTGAGGCCAGCATCTGAAATTTCTGATGCTGGCCGCACCCCAGCGACATTTGGACGAGTGGAATCTAAATGGTCGGAGCGGAGTGCGGACGGAACGTTGACATTTACGAATTAATGCCGATGAGGTGCGTCTGTGGCATTTGGATTGTTCGTCTTCTTGGCTTATGTCTCCCCATTAAGGA
This sequence comes from Cyclargus thomasi, assembly GCA_026546445.1. Lineage (NCBI taxonomy): Eukaryota > Metazoa > Arthropoda > Insecta > Lepidoptera > Lycaenidae > Cyclargus > Cyclargus thomasi. The sequence continues at coordinate 15,982 of JAOTAV010049821.1, forward strand.
ATTAAGCCAGTATTAGAGTGTGGGTGCAAATTTTCAATTATTAATAACTGATTCAGAGTCAATGGCTAGGCCCGGACCATGCAAATATACAAGTTATAAAATACATAAATGAAAAGGACGTCAATATGCAATACCATGTTAACCCACAAGTCAGTCATTTTGAGATAAACGATGCGAAAGTTTAGATAATCTGTCAGATTAAAAGCCCTCACATTTTATCAAATGATATTTTATTAAACAAAATATTTTATGGAACCTAACACTTTTTTTGAAAAATGCATGCAAAGGACTGTTCAATTGGATAGACACCTGCTAAGAAAGGAATTTTAAAAATTTTAAAAAAAGGAGGTGAAATAGGGGTTGAAATTTTGTATGAAAGTTCGTCATTTGTTCAGTTAAAGACATGAAATTTTAT
>JAOTAV010049832.1:0-16394 GCA_026546445.1 Cyclargus thomasi
GTTGTAAATGGTGTCCATCGAGTATAGCTATTTTCAATCGTCCGCCATGAACTGAGGGTGCAATTTGGATTGCATCAGAGTGCACCTTTGCGTGATGTTTGTTCCCGCCGTGTAGAACCTCCATAACTCAAAAAGTAATTTTTGTAGATACCGGCATTTTAGCTCGGGGATGGCAGTAATATAGTATAAACATTTGACACATATGTATACGAGATGTAGTAAAAGTAACTCATAAAACTTTAGAGTCAAAAAGTTTTTTTGCTGTCGTTACTGCTACTTTGTCGTTAAATTTACTTAGACTTTGTATAATAGACGTTTTATCTAAATTTTAGTTATAAAAATCATAATTATTTGGCTGCGTCTATTCGGCCAGTATATAGACAAATAATTATATATTATTAATCATCCAGTCACTTTCTAAATTAATTGTTATACGAAGTGACTATTCTGACAGTAACCAGAAAAATAATCTACAGTTATTTGTCCAGCTACTGTGCATTTTTTAAAAAAAATACGAAATTTAATTAGGTATATTTTTTCAGTTTTTTTACGGCTTGTTGCCTCTGCATTGTTTTACATGAGTTTTACATGAATTTTCGAAGATTCATAATTATTACAATCTAATCCAACTCAACCTTCACATTTATATAATTAGTTAATTAGACTGTCATTATGTGATTTCTAATTTCTGATTCCCGCCTAGACAAGCTTTTTTTCCGAGTTTTTAGTGTTCAATTAAACCTGAAATTGCCAAACCGTCTCTTCTGGCAGTCTTGTAGTAACCACACTAACCTAACCTAACCAACATATTAGTATGTTTGGGCATGGCGTTACTCCTCGACACAAGTTTCAATGTTGATAAAAGACAATCCGTTCATAGCCACGGTCTGGCTTTATAGTACCACAGAATCTCACTTTATTAGAGACTTTCTTTTTTGAAAGAATTTTTTTTTTCGATCGCCGTGCTGGGTACGGTAGAGAACTGTTAGTTTATCCCGAAAACTGTTAAGATTTCTATACTTTCGTTTGTCTACTGCCGCTATGCTAGCCCTGCAGATACACAAAGCGAGTTTCTAATTTTGTTTTGTCAAGACGCATTTCTAACAAGCGCCCTAACTCGGTAACGGCTGAACGGTCTAGCGCCGTTTGTCCATCGCAGCCGTCAAAAATATTATTTTGGACTATTACAATACCACTTTACGACATAGGATCAGTGGCGTAGCGTTGGCGCAGAGAGCGCGGCCCGCCACGGGCGGTACTTTTTAGCGTACTTTAATTTTACAGAAAATTATAAAATATTACCCCAATAAAATATACGCTACGCCACTGCATTGAATAGTGTTTTAATTTTCTAACGACATTGCTCTAGTATCCATGCCATCGCCGTCATAAGTGGCGTAGAGGAAAATGAAACCTGTAGTCTACGTAATACAGTGGCATTTTATCGAAGCGAAATATTCTCGTTGACGGTGACGGCGGTGGTGGACAAACGGTCTAAAGGGCGTTTAGACACAGGGAGTCCCTATGAATGACCCTTTTTTGCCGCATAGCTAAGATGAAATATTTGAAACAGGTATGTGTTTCACGTGTTTTTTTCGTGGGAACGGTATGTCTTTTTTATTTCTTCAACGAAGAGCATTTTAGTTGGAGTGCTTGTCGCAAAATTGGTTGAAGGTGTTGATTGAAAAATTTTAGGAATGCATACATACAAATTTATTGAATGCAATGCAAATTATTATTATAGTGGGCTAAAAGATCTCAATACGCACATACAATATTTTGACACGACACGAATCATACACGAAATATTCTATTGTTTATGGTTGACGTTTGTTTTTTTTTAAATAAAATTTGATAGCCTGATAACGAGACCTGTATATCAAATTAAAGTCTGTGTTTGATGGATTGATTTAAATATTTATGGTCGAATTTCGACTACAGCGACCTCTAGTTTATATAAAAAAGAATTTTCAAAGCGGCTTAACCGATTTGTACAGAAATGGCGTATCAATTATCAAGTTCAAGACAATAAGAGTCTCAAGACAATGAAAGCATCTAAGTTTGGGGTAATTTTGGGGTAAATGGTTTATGAAATCAGTCGCTAGAAAATTACAAGATTTATGATGATAATCAAAAACACTTGATTTTAAATACAATTTTTTGTCGCACTTATATTAGTACTAAGACAAAATCCTCAATAATATAGAAAGATCGGCTTTTTTATTTTAATGTCTGGCCAAACTATAAGCTATAAGGTTTGGCGACCTGGCAACCCGAATTGGAACGCTTCTTCTGTTACAACTTACAAGTGATCATAGTCTACGGTATTAACATTCCATCAGATGACCCGGCAGCTCGCCTGCCACCGGATTTCATAAAAAAATGGAAATGTGGAAATAAAAACTTAAGTTCTGGTTCTTCGGCACTCTGTGTGCCTATTTTGACGAGATACAGCATCCTTTTGGCTTTTGCCTCGAAGCTTATAAAAACAGCTAAGCGGTTTATGCGTGAAGTTATACTCGTATTAACCGACAGACACTTTTTTTTTGTTAATATAGTAACACACTGACCTACAAAATTACATAACTAATTTTGTATATATATAGTTTATGTAATATGAATTAAATTAACACAGATTCAGAATACAAATTACCTACAACTTCCGTAAATAAAGTTCTGATAGTCCGTTTCCTGTTTAGATAAAAAGATAGTATGTAGGTCTCTAACTGTCAAGGAAGATGTACTTATTATAGGTTACTGTGGGATTTAAAAATAACACAAATCCTTATTTAAATAAGTCGGTTATTGCAAAAATAAAAACTCTCGTACTTTGCGGCTATCTCGCTCGCGCATATAGCGTTTAATCTTCTATCTCGCTCTCAAGTCCTAGACACTGAGCTACAGTACCGAGCTGATATCGACGCAGCGTTATCACCAGTCGAACGTTACACAATTATTGTCGCTGCTACAATATAATTAAGTGCGATATTCGTCTGAACGATCTCTTCGTAACATACCTGAATGGGTATTTCGTACGACATTCCACATTCACAACCGGCGAGCGGCTGCAGAGTGCAACCCCGCTCAGTTTCGCTCCGACCATCGTAAGGGAAGGGCGTTTCGCGCGCTCCCGCTTATATTTCGAACGCGACAATTAAAATGACATTATAACACTTTTCTGCAAAAGTTTTGTTAATGTGTGCGTGCGACTTTGTGCTCTGTGATTGGACATTTTGAAAGGTAAGTCGACCTGCTTAATTACTCTGATATAAGCGATTTCCTTTTAGTGATCGAACTTGTTTTTCGTCCGGTCAACCGTGGGAAAGAATTTGGATCGTATGTTTATGTAGGATGCTGTATTGCTATTTAGCAGGACAATATTGCTATCCCATAATTGTGGTAACTAGGATCGAAGGTTCAATGACCCATCCGAATTCAAAGTAATGAGTATCGTTTCGGATTTCTCATCCAATTCACATTCCATTGTACCAATAACAATTAAATTGTGACCGATCACCCAAAAATGTCAAAATACAATGGTAAAATATTCGACCCAATGTATTTGTGTAAAAATATTTACGGTTTTTATATTATGCAAAACGTGTAAGTACAGTAACTGAAAACCATGAATAAATTTATAAAAACTACCCGCTTTCATATCGCGCGTGTTTTTTTTTTGGATTTTTAATTTTTGTGACTGTAATTTATTTTTTTGGTAATTAGGTAGGTTCTACTACTAATACAAATTACTAAATCTACTAGTTCCTACCGACGTACGTGTACATAATGATAATGGGTGTCGTTACTACTAATGATAGTTATGATAGTAGGTTTGCAGCTATGTTATTGCTGTGTTTTCTATTTCTGCAGCTACTCTAGGTAACGGAAAATAATTTGTTACTACCGCAATCGAAGACATTTAATGATGAGTAAACATTTTTGAAGAAGAAGAGTTTGACAGATATTGTATGGTTATGTCAAAATCTTAATTTAATAACAGTTAATCTTAATTTAACAACCTATGTAATTGAAGACATTAGTGAAAGAATACAGGTATAATAATAGATAGCTAAGATTTTAAAAACCACCCGAGACAACCTCTGTTGGACCAACATTGGTGGGGTGGTTTCTAATCAAAATCATTGTACGGGTCAGCATGTCGTTGAACTCGTACGTTTTGCGCAATCATCATATTTGTAGCTATAAAATGTAAGCATTCACAATAAAATAAAACACATCATTATCAAGCATCAGCTTGGTGTTATTTCATCTCCATCATCACTATCAGCAAGCATATCACCAGCAACCAGCATCCTAACATCCAGCATCCGTCATCCCAGCATCTAGCAGCATTAGCATCTACATCAAAGGGTAACCCCTACATAATGGATAATTATATTTATAATATTCAATAACCTGCCTGAACGCACCAGGCATTCATTACACTGCCTAGGCATTATATGTAATGCAGGCGTTACACACCTTGGCGCTAACATTATTTATGTGTACGTGTGTTTGTCACTGAACATCTTCTAAAGGACTAGGCCGATCTTGATGAAGTTTTTTATGTGTGTTCAAGGGAACTCGAGAATGGTTTAGATTCACAAATTTGCTCGGCGGGACAGTGTCTACCAGGTTCGCTGGTGATGGTATAAAAATATATTTTTGACACCATTGTTTAACAGATGTTTATGTGTACAGCGCCACCTAGCGATGCTCACGGTCACATGTACATATCGCATATAAAATCTTAGTAAACGTTCACGGTCGAACGTGAAATAAAACTCGCATTAGGCACTCTGATACATGAAAAACTTCAAAACAATATTAGCTGACGCTAAGTAACTATGCTCACTAGACCGAAGCCACTCAGCCAAACTTGACTGAGATCTTAAAGCAACAGACAATCACTCAAATAAAACGCCACTTTATTTTTTATATCTTTAACGCCACTACAAAGCAGCGGCATCATGGGCAGATAGGCCAACGTCATTAGAAAAAGAAATCTATTACTCATGTCATAAAGTGGCATTTTATTTTTTATGTGCCGCTGGCAGCAAGGATTGGAATGTGACCTATACGTTCTGACGCATTCGGCTCATATGACACAAAATGAAAGAAATAATCAGTAATTTAATAACATTATAGGCGTAATTATGCTTAATTTCAAGGTAACTGTATTAGGACCCCGAACTGATACAAAAGGCCAGTTTTTCAAGCCAGAACTGCAAGCTAGCGAGTGTGATGTTAAGCTTTCAGACTTCGTGGAGGCGAAATTTGCTCCATTTTCAATGCCCGAGATAAACAAGGTTTATCAAGCCAGTATAGGAGCCTTGCTCTGTTTTTAATTGTCTTGGGTTACTGACAGTAGCTTCTCAGTGCATTTTCTTAAATTAAGGGTCTGTTTCACTTTTTTGTTAGAATATTTTTTGTTAAGCTACCCACAAGATATCTCAGAAATGAAGCAAGTTTACACGAAGCTAAAAATACTAGCTTGACAGTTGGTTGACACTAGCTAATTTCTGTGCTGGCTTGGAAAACTGGCCTCGTGTATCCCTGGCATTAACTAGCAACTTAAATGGGTGTGTTAAACTTCTGGCTGGAAAAACTGGTGGGCATAACCTGTGTGACTAACATTGATTTGCGTGATGGTTGTGTTAAACTATCCACTGTTATACACGTACACGAAATCCGTACTAATTTTATCAAATCAAATGTTTGTTGGTCCGTAACCACTTCACGCTTAAACGAAAGATTTTCAATATTTTTTTTTTTACTTTTGAGTCCGCGATAGTGACGTATCAATATATTTTCAGCAGAAAAAATACAATAAACGAATACCCGCGCGAACGTATGTTAAGATGACAGCATTTTAGGTCTTCGTGTATTAAATGTATTAATTTTCCCGAGAAAATTAGCAGAAGTCGGAAAATACCAACATCATTCGATAAGGTCGAGCCAAACCCTAGATTATCCGTTCAGCGGAAATTTGTAAGTAATTACGAGGCACGCGCATGCGCGAGCCCCGCGCATGTCACTAGCCCACGACACGACACAAACAAACAATAATCCACCTTTTTTATATTTATAACCATTAATATTAATATCCATATCCAAAAAATTAGTTAACAAGCCCAGTGTTGTGATAAGAAGATCGGATTTCAACGAAGTGAGTAAACTTGTTTTATAACCTCAAAATTTTCGGTTATCACGCACCATGTTAGATTTTATCTTTTGGCGTGTAAATAAATAGTGTTATTAATGGTTGTTTCACTTAGATTTTGTGTATAATTAATTGATCGGACCGATACCATAAATGGTTTGGGATGTTGTATTACATTATCAGCATTCAATGTTTCAATAAGGCGGAATATTAATATTAAAATAATTTAAGACAATTATAAATAAATACGACACATAAATTGATGCTGTTAAGCGTTTGTGTGTTATCCAATAAAAAATCTGATTTTGAGTTATGAATGCAGTGCCTTAAGATCTAAAGAATGCATATATAACTCAAAAACAGATTTTTTTGGATAACATACAAATGCTTAACAGCGTCCAAATATAGGAGGTTCTTGTATATATGAACAGCTAAGGTCATTTAAGTATAATATATTAGGTAGGTATAGTAAAGTATAGAAGCACTGGTGTTATACTTAAATATTTAAGTATAACACTAGTTTCTATACTATGTTATAAAATAGTATTTGTTTTTATTTTTTGGTGAACATTCTTACATTCTGCATGAAAATAATATGAAAATAAAGCCGGGGGGAGGAATAAATATAAATCATAAAATTTTACGACGTCTCTTTTATGGTTCTGATATGTATGAACACATAAGTTTTTTTTTATTATTCCGAAAGGAACGAATTCAGTTCTATAATATAATCCTTAGAGACTTTCGCATTTCATAGTTTCGCATCATATATTAAGTTAAATATTATATACAGCAACCCCCGTATTCATAAAATTTTTTAAGCAACTTTTAACTAATCAAGGTTCGCTGTTTCTTTCTGGAATATTGAAAACGTCACACGACAGAAAGGGACAGCGAACCTTGATAAGATAAACATTCCTTTAATATTCTTTTATGAATAAGCCGGTAAAAGTGCAAAAGCCAATATTTAAATTAAAAAAAAAACATGGTTTTAGTTTCGCTAAGTATCCAAAACGGTGAACGCGATTTGGCATATTTATGTCGGCCTACTATCTGACATAGTACAATCAGAAAAGTTGAAACAGATACAGATCGTAGATCTAAATAATTTGGTCGCGTTATGGAATTGACATATACCGACCAAATGACGTAGGTCCGTCAACTGGCTCTCTTTCAATTTCCCCCATCATACATACTTCGTCAAGCCTAGAAATTTCAAAAACTTTAATAAGTAGGATAACTGGTCTATTCTTTTCGTTTTGGTACCATGGTTTATCTTAAAAGATGTTAATATAGCGTTATAATAATTAAAATGATATATTCACACTTTGGAGTAATTACTATTCGACAAAGTTGCAATTATCCACCGTACCGCGTCGAGTAAATTAACACTTATACAAAAACATAGTATTCGATGTTGATTCTAATTAGAACGCTTAGGTAGAACATACATTATGATCAAACATAATCACTAAGTTGGTAATGAATATTTAAATTAACTGACAACAATTTAAAATAGTCGAGATCGCTATCAAAGAAGCGTTTCTCTCACATAAAATATAGCTATTTACACGAAATTCAAATAGTCTATTTGAATATATCTAATTAAAAGTAATCGTTGCGAATAGAAAATTAATGAGGCTTCTATTATTGACTGGTATATTATGTAGTAACGTCTAAATTTTAATAGCTTGTGATTTTAGTGATGGTGGTTGACTTAACTAAAATCTAAAAGTGTGTTTGTCTTTTTTCACGCCCTTACGAAGACATCAATCGACTTGTTTTTTGGCATTAACTTAGCTTAAGAAAGGATTAAAAGATACATACGTTACTTTTGTATTTATGAGCATTGCATTTACGAGCTTTCAGAATCCCATGCGTTTTATTATAGTGTCTATTATAGTCGGGGAGCCCAATAGGAGATTTTTGGATTTAATTTAATTCGAGCGCATTAAATTAAGCTAGTACAGGCTTTCTATATGTCTCCAGTTATCGATGTATAAAAATCAGATTTCTTAGTTCGGTTCTTAAAAAGCTACATTAAGATAGTTAAAAATACGCCAAAGGACGCTTTCACGTAAAGCACTTATGATTTAAATGTAAGGTATGTCTATAATAAAATAAAACAACAAAGCCTCATATTTTCACAACCTAGCATCCCAGATGTTTTATGTCACACTTGACTAAATGTTCTAGGCCTGGTCCTCTAAAATCTTATGATAAATATTCAATGTAAATAATTTATTCAATTAATATATTTTTTAAAACCAAAAAAGGCTGTAGAATCTTAAACCACGGCTAAAAAAATTATCTTATTATTTTTTTCTCCATTTTACCTAATCTCCAAAATGTACTAGGTCTCCACGACGCTCGAGTAACTACAAAATTACAACTCTCATCTCCCTTACAATTAAACGTGAGCAATACACTAAAGCCTAAATACTAGTAAAAATTCATACGCAGTTATCACGCCCATCCGATGTTTTCCATTTTGTGTAACAATCCATATACTCTATATAATTAAAGTTTGTCTGTCATCTATTACGTCATCACGCCCAAACTACTGAATGCATTTTCTTAAAGCTTTAAAGATTTAGGCCTTGCTGTATGCTGAGAGTGTGAAGCCTCGACAAAGCTTTCTTTTTTTCAAATGATGTTTAGGAGGCAAGCGGACCGACGGGATGCCAGAGGAAAGCAACTACCGTTGCCCATGGACACTAGTAACATTTGAAGAGTCGCAAGGGCGTTGCCGGCCTTTTATGAGGGAGTAGGAGATAGGGATAGAGAAAAGGGATTAGGATGAACTTACTCACTGGACGAAACACAGCACAACGCCGTTTCACGTCAGTTTTCTGTACGGTATTACTCCGTTTGAGCCGGTGTGTTCGTGCCAAAACGTGGCTCTCCCTCGGCAAAAGCCGTAACCGTGTCTAAGCCGCACCCCGACTTACAACTTAGTTTAAAGTCAGCATACTCTTCGTTATGTATATCTTTCTTCTGTCTAGTGTGGTAAGATAAAAACTGATCACACGCGGCTGACAGCTCATACAAAAGTGACGTACGTAAGTCGCGTCCGATCATATCTTTTTTCAGCTTCAGACGGCGAAGACGTTACTATATGGGACTGTTGCTAACGTGACTGGTGACTACCCTGCGAGTGACAGTTTAATCAGTTTTGCCGCGGGGTTAATTTCTCAGGAACGGTACTTTCAACAAGTACCATTGTTCTGGTTGTGACAGAGATGACAATAGTTTTCTGGTTGAAAATTTCTATTCATATATTTATCCTGGTTGTAAATGCGAAATTGTCTGTCTGTTACCACTTTTTATTATAGATATACTTTGAGTCCCGGGGAAGAACATAAGACACTTTTTATCCCGGAAAATTTAACGGTTCTCGCGCCATAAACGAATTTTGGGTCAACGGAGTTGCGCGCATTTAGTAGTCTGGAATACCTTTGAATCCTGTTGAAAAAACCAGGGTACTATAAGTTGCAGGTATTTTACTTTATGTGTTAAAATCATTCTGGAGTGAGTCACACCTCAGGCGTAATTATAATTAAAGTTAAGGTTAATTTAGCAGTAACATTAACAATTAGCACTAAATTACAAACGTTAGTTGTAACACGATTTTTTTTCACAAAAGTGATAATTCTTTAGGGTTTGTGTGTGTGTCGGAGTTAATGTTTTTTTACACATACAAGCCCTAAAAATTATCACTTACGCTACTTTGTTGCACCTTGTATATATCAAATAGAAACGTATATATATATTAATACTCACACTGCTTTAAGTCATAAACTTCGAACAAATGAGATAAGATGCAAAGATCTTTAACATTGAATGAAATAATGACACCAAGACTATCCGATACAAAAGTACTTAAATCAAAATCTAGTGTATTGAAAAATAAAACTTAACCTAACAAGTTTAAGGTCACAATCGTACAAAAGAAATAATCTCGGTCTCGGAGCGACTGAGCAGAATAGCGCTTAGTAAGCGCAGGTGCCACTTTTTACACGGCAACTGTGAATATTTATAATATTTCATCGAAGGTTATAAACAATATATACACAAAATAAAAAATTGGTACGGGCTGTGTTTGATGTATTCGCTACAAAATATCATTCGAAGGAATGCGATTCCTCGAATTCGTCACAGAATAAATAATGAAAAATTCCGAGATCTTTTCAATAACTATTCCGAATTCATAGTTAGAAATATGAAACGGTTTAAACATTTAGAAAATTTTTTTTATTATGAATTTTACCGTCCCATAAAAAGTGCCGCCCGCTCCCCTGCCCCCCCTCTACACTACGTTTTTCATCAAAATGGCGACATATTTCACGGGTTATCGCATAGAGAAATTATACCTTATAAAATAATTGGTCTATAGTTATCGTAAAATATGTCGCCATTTTAAAAATTGTTAATACAATTCATTATTGTCCCAACCAGAGATATTTTGTTGTAGTTGAAGTAAGGTGGTGCAACTCACACAAAGTCTCACAAAACTGAAATGATCGTTGCTTGAAAAGTATGGCATTCTTTTTTCCTTTGGTCCTTTATAATTTTGTTTGAAAAGTTTAAATTTCGCAAAACTTGAATCCTACTTGAAGTTCACAATTCTTTAAAGTTTGTGAATGTCTTGGAATTCAAAGGTTACATCTTAGAACTTTTGTCTTAGGACCAGTTAAAGGTAACATGAAAAATGCGTTATATATATAAAGATATACAAGGTGTAACAATATAAGTTGAAAATAATATAGTCCCATGCTTCGGCACGACTAGGCAGGCTTGACCGGAATGATACCACGGCCTCACAGAAAACTAGCGTGAAAAGGCGTTGTGTTGTGTGGGCCACCGGTAAACTCACTCACTGAACGAATTCAGTGAGTGTCATCAATCAATCAATCAGGTGACTCGTCTTCTCGCCTCCCCCCTAAATATCATAAAAGAAGGGAGTGAATGATCTTATTCTTATACTAGATGATACCCGCAACTTCCGTTTTTCAAGCGGAAACCGCACATGTTTCCAAAATACCAAATTTCAGCAAAATCGGTTCATCGGTTTGGGCCTGAAGAAGTGACATACAGACACACTTGCATTTATAATATTAGTTTGAATGATTCATAATACAAGTTAAAGCTAGAAACATTTTGTTTTTCATTTTTGAATAGAAAAAATTCGCGACGTTGAACTTAGGGGTGTTGACAACGATACTTATCACAAAAACCCTTAAAGGCGTTCTACACGGCGTGAACAAACATCAAGCAAGGTACCACGGGGCCAGACTGACGTGGCGTGAAGCGTCCATAGATATTACTATTATACACATCCTAAAGTTTTACCACTTTGTTTATATTTAAACTAATAACATATGAAACTTTCATGTAATTAAAAATGTATATTAAAATAAAATCTTAATTACGATGGGACACCCCACGTATCTATTCGTGATACTCGTCATGATGCCTACGTACATTGACGTGCATTTACGTGTATCTACGTGCATGAACGTGAATCTACGTTGTAACCTGATATGGGTCAATGCGATTACAGTGCAATATTAATAATAATGGACACGTGATTGTTAATTATGCACAACGTAATTGCGGGCCAGGTAGTGAATTAATTATTATCGAAATGCCAAATGAGTAAAATTTCGAGTATTCGGATGATGAAATAATTACTAAAGAGGGTGAATAAAGCAAGAAAAACATCGTCTTTCTCTCTTCACACTTACGACCGTTATTCGTATGCCAGGTGAAACAGAACGACGCGGAATTACCGCGAAAATAGTTTTTTCTTAATTATTCGATAGATATACAAAATTAAAAATAACCGCTTCTACAAAAAATCGGTAACAGAATTTTGTATCGTGTGTTAAAATACTGAGTCCGTCGAATGCGCCGTTTTGCGAAACGAAGATATATGCGTGAATATAACAGGCATCTTTGTGATTGTTTTTATCGAGATAATTTTAAGCTATCGTGTTTTCGCTACTACAGGAGCTCACAAATATAATGTAGTATCTATGTTTAAAAAATGAAACGATTCGTTGCTTATTATCAAGTATAAAACGGAATTATGCAATAGTCAATTTTGCTTTTATCGCAAGTCGAAAACCTGACTTATTTTTATATATATATTATATAAAAATAAGTCAGGTTTTCCTTCCTGACTTTATGCCTTCAGAACGCACGAACCGATTTCCACGGATTTGTTTTTGATGGAAAGGTCTCAGGCTTCGTGAGGTTTGTAGCAAAAAATTCAGGTAACATTTAAAGTAAGAGAAGGAAAACAGGGAAACGTTTTCCTGCTTTCTCTGGTGGTGCCAATAGAAGCCCCATTTGTACTATTTAAAATAAAAGCTAATCGTTAGTTAAAATAATATTCTCTCTTCTAACCGATATCAGATGACACGTTTAATCCAGGATCTCCCGACTGGTGCGAGTGGTCCTGACCGGATTAAGTCCATGTTACGGGAATATCTCAAACCTATTTTAATGGCATTATCATGTGACCTTTTGGAATCTCTGTAAAGGCCAGCGTCACGTGATCTGAGCCCTTTGTAAGCTAAGGGCTAAATATCCCGCGCGTTTCAATTAAAACTTTGTATGAAGTAGCTAAGGGCCAACTTGCAACAACTAAACACTTTATTGTATTTATTATAGACAGGCTAAATATTTTATTTCTCATATATATTTATTCTAGAGCCAGCAGCCTATGGAATTAAGATAATTTAGTTGAGTTATTGAGTTACAATCAGATAGAACGTGTACACATCTACAAATTGGCCAAGTGCGACTTGGAGATTTTTTTTTTATTAATTTATTTAAAAAAGAAACTTAATAAGAAAATATTATATTCGTATTTGGCGAGATTTTTTTTCCGTCCGAGCGAGGCCGCGGGCGAAAGCGATATTTTCCATTGTATGGTTAGGTCTATTCTAATTACATCGTATTTAGGAGGTGGGCACTAATTAAACGTCTGAACAACGTTTGGTGAGCTGCCAGCGAGCCAGGACATAAGTCCTCTGAATTTATCACTACAAATGTAGTGACTATTTATTAAACTAATTTTGAACACTCTAGAAATTTCTTTCAACGTTTATACGCTTCGTTTATTTGATTGAATCACATACTTATATCGAAGTCAAAGCTAATCTATTTGGATGTTTGTGACGAAACAACTGAATGGATTTTAAATAATATATTGAGTGTCCAAATTATGAAGGTTGGATATGGACGAGTAATGGAAACCACTAGTTAAGTCGAAGTATCGTTTGTCACTAATCGATCAACCTGGATACATGGGTTTGGATTCTATATCATAATATGAGATTATACATATAGAATGCTTATACTATACTTATAGTAAGTTATATACACACACACATAGACGAGTCTGTCGACAACCAGACAGACGCCCGCTGGTGGGACCACGGTGGCCCCACATTCCCCGTGGATCCAGTTGCGGCGCCGACAGGAACACGGATGGGTTTTAGTGGGTAGAGCTGGTGGCCACTCACCATCTTATCAACCACAGCGAGTACCACATACTCCGGCGCTGATTAATTTTCTGTTGCTGTTTTTGGACATTTTTAACAACGTTTCTCAATTCGATCGTATATAATGTTCTTTTTGCTGTTTTTACCATTTTTTCAAGTGCCTAGTTAAGTCGTACAGGTTATAATTCAACCCTATATATTATTATTATAATCGTTATTCGTCATCATTTTCGTTTTCTTGTTATAAGTAACTTATAATAATAATATGTAGAGTTGAATACTTACATATTGCTGTATATTACTCCAGATCTACTGCCGGGGATACGTAAGAGCATTTCCCGTCCAAAAAAAAAATTTTACACACACATACAACAATATAAAAAGGTACACTACAAAATTCCAAGCTGTATAAGTTTAAAAGCGAGAAGAATTTATACTATCATTAATTTTAAACTATTTAAAAATTAAATTAAATTCATTTATTTCTGAGCAAGCAAACAAATGTTTTCAGAATGTCTACACGTTCACCTACCACCGGTTTGGGAACTAGCCGTGCGAGCAGAACCGGCGTAACAAACTCCCACGGGGCCACTTTTTACCAAAAAAGTCGAAAAAATCATCTTATAAAATAAAAATATACAATCAAATGTAACTTATCTAATACATTGCCAATAAAAAATAATTACATCATTGTAAGTCAAAAATTAATAATTTACTTGAAATATTTGGGATCCACAGAATACCAGGGATTGCGGTGCAGGCATCCTCTACCGCGATCATAACCTAAATGGAATCCTTTTTGAGATCTTCGCATCACACTGCCTTATATTTAATAAATTGTTTTTATTATTTTTTCTTTTTGTTTTAACTTTTTTCTTTTTTTTTTTCTTGTTTGCCTCTTTGATTTATTTACGCTATAATGTTCTTTTTTTTGTATACTGTATTCGTGTACTTGTGGTGTGGTGTAAAGTATGTCAAATAAATGTTTTATTATTATTATTATTCTATACAGGGTGTAACAAAAGTAAGTGAGACAACTTTAGGGATCGTATGTGTCCCTGATATTGAGTTCACTGTGAAAGCGGCTACTTTAACAGTGAACTAAACATTTTGAGAATTGTATGGACAAACTCGTGTCGCTGGGGCTCTTGTCCATACAAACTACGAATTTTTTTTTAGCTTCCAGCGCTGCTATTTACTACATTTTCGAAAGACACGTTATTTTTGTTTTTAGCAACATTAAGGGCCTGTTTCACTGCTTAAAGATTGTTTATACATAACTCTATTTGACAGGTATGGAAAATCTGCCAAAAAAGTTGTGGATAGCCTAACAGAAAATTTATCAGTAAGCGGCGAAACAGTCCCTGAATCTTTAAAATGTATTGCATTTTGTTTTCAATCTAAAAAACTTGAGATATACCAAGTCCGGCCTCAAGCCAGAGAAAAGGTTTGTGGTAATCCAGGCCTTACTCGCCTGTCATCTTCTGCAGTCGCCGATTTTGAAGAGGGTCAGATAGGTCTGAGGTTGTAAAATTCATAAAATTCAAAAATCTTTATTGCCCTCCCTCCCACATTACAATTTTTACAGCAAATATAGGTTACAAAATAATACAGCAGGAGACTGGTGCCCTAACTAGGTTGCCCTGTTTTAAGGGTAAAATGTGTCATTGCGCCTAAAATACCTCTCAAGAATATTCCCACAGTAGCGAAATAACGTTCGCCGGGCCACCTTAGCGCTACGATAATTATTCAGATCCTATAGTAGTATCGGGAGTTAATGGTGTGTGTAATGTATGCACCACGCTACACATTAATTACACCGTTGTCCGACCCACTCCGTCGCCAACAGCCCACTAGTGACCGTGGCCTTGGTGAGCGTTAATCGGTTCCATAACCAAAGGGTGGGTAAAGTAATTAAAAGTTACCAAAGATTAATAGAAACATAGAGGAAGAGACTGCTTCAAGTTTTTAAGTTTTTACCTATACAGGTGGAACATTGTGGAGAATTGAGCTGATACTTAGGAGAGAGAGAGATAGAGAGAAATATCACGATTTAGTTTTGCTATAAACTTAACTACAGAATATAATAGTTCTGTAGCCACTTAAATCTATACAAATCTATACTAATAATATCAAGCTGAAGAGTTTGTTTCTTTAAACGCGCTAATCTCAGGAACTACCAGCCGGAAATAAAAAAAAATATTTCTGTATTAGTTAGTCCATTTATCGAGGAAGGCTATAGGCTATATAACATCACGAGACAACTAATAGGAGCCGAGCAGTAAACAAAAATGTTGTAAAAACCGGATAATTTATAAAGTTATATGCGTTGCGTGCGTTTTATGAGCAAAATTTGCCAGTCTCTCATGATTCACCACATAGACTAAGGGCTCGTTTCATCGCTTACTCTTAAAGTTTTTGTTAGGCTATCTCACACATCACAACTTTTTTGACAGAATTCTCCATACAAAATCTCAGTCAAATAAAGTTGTATCTGTCAAATAAATAGACTACCTGTAAGCGGTCAAACAAGCCCTAATTCCTCCTTTTTTTATTTTATTTATTTATTTATATGGCGCTTGGCTATAACCATAGCCAGTGTCCAGTAAAGGCGGGAAATCAATTTTCTTGTTCCAATATATTTTAGCAACGTTACATACATTTCGTCAAGTCTAAAGTCTAGTCATAGTAAAGATAAAACGTCAATACAGTCAGAG
>JAOTAV010049843.1:0-11353 GCA_026546445.1 Cyclargus thomasi
GACATCATAATTGTACCTAATTTATACCTATTTTAGTATTCAGTACACATGTCTGAAGTATATTAAAGAAAATAATCAGTTTTTTGTCTCTCCTGAAAAGTTGTCAAATTTAACTTGCGCGGTATTGTTACCTAAGCGACGTTATTTGGATTAACAAAACCACTACCAAATTCATAATGTCCATTCATTTACAAAATCATCGGATTTTTATTAACATTCCTTTTCAATATTCTCCCGCCATTACGTAATAATGCTCTTATTTAACGGTTTGTGGAAACTGGTTTATGGTATTGCTCCCTTGGGCCCCGGTTTTGTCGGAGATTACTGTGGATCGACTTAAGATGGCGGCATTCGAACACTTAAGATGGCGGATTTCTGGAAAATTCGTGAGGTAAACTTTTTAACTTGGTAAAAACCCTTTTCGTGCAACACTTAAATCATGGTTTTAAGACCTTTACTGTGTCAAACGTGTTCCTGCGACATTTTTTATGTTCTTGAACGTTCATTTAATATTAGTGTTTATAATTATATAGCGGACCTGATAGATTCTGTCCTCTGTAATCGTCTTCTATAATCTGTGCGACTTAACTTGACACATGACTTTAACAAAGTCATTTTGAAAAAATGTTTAAACATAACAAAATGTCTGGAAGCTGCAACAGAAAACTAGTACAATTGTGACTGACACAAGGATAGATATTTTAGCTACTTTTCTGTTGTTAGTTTTAGACATTTAATAATATTGTTTTATTTACATTTTTTAAAATGAATTTGTCAACGTCATGTGTCTAGTTTACACAGGTAATAAAAAATACACACAGAAAAAACCCTATAATACACAAAAATAAAACATCAAAATCCGTCCAGTCGGAAGAGCTCGAGACAAACGCACAACAAACGTTGTGCGTTATATAATGAAATAAAAAACATAGCAAATACTTATACCAGCCATATATTTAGGAAAAAACCGACATTGTCAAAAAAACCGGCAACGTCCTCCTTAACGAAAGACCCCATAACATATTACAATAAGAAAGTGTTCCAAGACACAGGAATAACACATAAAAGCACTAACATAATAAAATGTGCAGGCAGGCAGAAGCACTAGCCTAGATTGGTCTAGCAGCTAGCCTGAATATTTAAGCCAGCGCCCGCTCTTAGCAAATTACTGACTCTTAAATAATTCACTATGAATCCTTAATTTATAATTGGCGCGAGTAATGGAATTATTATTATTATTTATATTTATTGTTTTTACACAAAGATTTACAACATTTTTACACATGCTCTGCAAAACTGCTTACGCAGTTTGACTGCAGGTGACGGTCTCTTTATCTAACTACATTGTAATATTTTATTCATAATACGAATAAGTTTTACAACATTAGTTTTATATTTTCAGGTAAGCTATTTAGTAGGTATGGAAGTCGTTTCTTTAAAGTTCTGTCACCAAAATAATTATTCACTTTAAGGGCTTCATATTTACTACTAGACATCGACCTGGTACACCATTTATGATTTAATAACGTTAAATTAAGATCCAAATAGCCATATTTCTTCACATCCAGAAGATATTTATGTTTTAAGCTTGCTTTAGTATTTGGATATTGGGTTTTCTTGCTATGGTACATTATATCTAGGTGGAAACGGTCATCTAACCTCTGTCAAAACTTTTGTCATCTATTATAAAAAAATAAGTCGGGTTTTCCTTACTGACGCTATAACTTCAGAACGCACGGACCGAATTAAGCGATTTTGCATTCGTTGGAAAGGTCTCGGGCTCCGTGAGGTTTATAGCTAAGAGAATTCAGGATTTTTTTTTTTTTACATTCAGCG
The DNA here is from genome assembly GCA_026546445.1 of Cyclargus thomasi. Taxonomy (NCBI): domain Eukaryota; kingdom Metazoa; phylum Arthropoda; class Insecta; order Lepidoptera; family Lycaenidae; genus Cyclargus; species Cyclargus thomasi. Next base: position 1,837 of record JAOTAV010049843.1, read on the forward strand.
CCATCTCTAATACATGCGCAACGGCCAGCACGTGGTTTACGTGGATTTTCGAATACCTCGCGAGCAACGCCGCGGGAAAAAGCTAGTTTTCTATACAAACCGCGTTGATTAAAAAGTTAAAAAAAATAAAAATAGTTAAAAATATATATATTTTTAATTTTATATATTTATTAATTATACAAAAGTTTTAACTATAATATTGTACCTGTGAATTACCACTTGTAGTGAAATTAGGTGAATAAAAAATAATTTGTCAACTTTTTAGTCGACTCTTCAGTACTTATAAGTGCTTTTGCAATAAAAAAATTACAGATGCATATTTAGTTAAAATTATTACCAAATGGGGTACCCATTTGGTAATAATTTTAACATGGCGTTAAATTCCACGATTCTCGTAAATGTCTTTATTTAGGGGTCCGCTTAGCAAAAAATGTTTAAATGGACGGGATTTGCACGAGCACCTTTCATAAGAAAAACATTCAAAGAAAAATCCTCTAACTCGAGTAAGATTGAATTAATACTTGAACGCTTTGATCTCGCTGGAGGAGCCCTAGATTTTAAATTATTTTAAACGATATCTCCGACGGAATAAAATTCTCTTCGCGTAATTTAGCTGCATGTTGTCAGGAGCTTAATTTGATAAGGTGGTTCAGTGGTTGGAGCTCGGGGTTCGAATCCTGACTTCAAAGTTTTGAGTGACGGAAAATGATTATTGTAGTGTCTATTACATTTACTACATAAAAATTTGTTTGTCCTACTGTACATTCTCAGTAGACAAAACCTATCTGCTCTACTCGCATGAAATGAAAAAATCGCTTATAATATATTAATATTTTGAGAACATTATGTTTTTCTTAGACCAATAGTATCCTTTATTCTCTCCATCCTGCCAACTAAGTGTGTGCCTAAAATCAAGTCGATTGGTTGCTTCTCTCCCATTCAAAATATTAGCACGTATAATTTAATATTAAATATCTCATGTGTCCTTACGTGAAAATCATTATCACCAAAATGAGTGATGCGACCGCAAGCTTCGTGATCAAACTTTCCCATCACTAGCTAACTTCACACCTAATTTTATGAAACGACCCAAGTGAATATCGACTGTAACGCTAAAGTATAAAGTTGGATTTAGCTCAGCGCGATCCTGAACTTATTTCAATTTACATTGGTAGATTACGTTAGGGTATTCGAAATTCAAAATGTGCAAATTGGCTGCCAGCGGTGCAAGGCATCAGCGGTGGACGCCATCGCGGTCGCAGGAAGGAATGCGGTCTGTCCGCACGCGAACTACGCGGACTGTGATTTTAGATTTGATAGGACGGTCTATCTTAGCCGCTTTCGCATGCACGTGATCGGCGTTGCGACCGTGCTCATGTGAAAGCTCTTATAGAATACTACTTTACCCGGCTCGGCGACAAGGTGCATGCGAAGGCCTTCGATCAAACATTTCTGTACCTACACAAGTCCATGCTAAGTTAAATAAATTGTCCTCCAAATTCATGAATTAATTTTTTCAAATGAAAAACTATGGCTTCAGTCTACCCTTCACTAAAATAATATAAAGTTGAAGAGTTTGTTTGTTTGTTTGAACGCGCCTATCTCAGGAAGTAAGTAGTTTACTAAAAAAACAAATGTATTTTTAATGAAAAAATATTTTTGTATTTGTTAGTCTATTTATAGAGAAAGGCTATGAGCTATATAACATCGACAACGACCAATAGCAGCCGAGAAGTAATGAAAAAATGTTATAAAAACGGGATAATATATAAAGTTTCACGCGGACGCAGTCACGGGCAATAGCTAGTGGTAGATAACAAATTATTTCTCATCGTCGTTTCTAACTCTATAAACGATGAAATACAATGAACCAACTTTCTAAATTAACAATGCATGAAACATTTCGCAAAAATAAAATTGAATTCTCATAATAATAATGGAGCAAACCATCTGTATTCTCCTTTGTTACACTTAGCAGATTAAAAACCTTCGCATTACATTGTAAAGTCCCCATTGTAATGTGAGGTGATATTTTGAACATGGAAAATGTTGCATATTTCGAAAAATTACGTAATAACGTATATTACTGAATGCTTTCTTTGGGAAAAAAATCCGTTGACGTAGAATAATATAGAGAACTAGCTATTGCCAGCGACTATGTCCGCGTAAAACTTTATAGATTATCTCGTTTTACAAACAGTTTTGTACAACTTTTATCGTCCGAGTGTCTAACTTAAGTTGCCACTGTGCTGACATGGTCCTCTATCGTGGCTGGTTTGGGTGAGGACTGTTTCGACTATCTCCGCACCGTGGTCACCCCAGCAGGTAGTGCAATTTGATTCAATTAACGCGAAGTAGTGTTACCCCGGCTAATTAGACCGCGCCGCAACTGCACGAGGAAATTAACCGCCTCTGTACAGTCTTTCGGCTTATGTACTACTTTATGTACAATATACTATATAGTCTAAGAGCCGTTTCGTGAAATAAAAAATATACAAGGTAAGAAAAGGCTCTTACACTATAACTTTATTAAGACCATAGACTACAAAGTATATAAAGGGTTTCCCTTATTGACTATCCGGCCGAGAAAAATACCTACACTGCCGACATATTTTGGTTTAAAGATCTCTATTACTCTCGAAAAGACATCGTCACTTACATGAGAATATAAAAATATAGCAACAAATACAACAATTATAAAGTTCACAAAGTATAAATTACAATTTTAAATACATAAATTAAGTAAAAAATATATCGACCCGATTTTGTCGGTAGGCTGAAATTTTTTTTCCTACCGAGACGTAGTTTGATAAGCATTTGACTTCTATGTGGGGGCTTTGTCCACAACTGAGCCCCCTTATGTAGGTTATACGAGTATATGCTACTTAAATATTCTTAAGGTACTTAAGGTAATAGGGAAAATGCAAATTATTATGATAGTGGGTTTCAAGATATATAGAATCACGAAAAATCTCTGAATTCTGATTAGAAATAGGTAATATATTAGCGATTTAAGTTTTCTACACATCTCTTTCTCTCAAAACGTTATTTACTATGAACTTTGTATACAGCTTGTAGACTTTGACGTCACAATCGATATCGGATCTCTCTTTCTAACTGACTATTATAAAGGCCTTTAACTTTATTGTCCTCAATGTTATCAAAAAACTAATTGGACTTTATCGTTTCTCAATAACGATAGATTTATTCATACAAAAGAAGTAAAAGTCATGCATACTCGTATTCCCTGTTGGGGATGATTAGAGTGGATCCCCATTTCACCTAGAGGTAAAATAAAAACACAAAAGATTATTTTTAGAATAGTTTGGTGTTTCAGCGTCTAGTCTGCGGACTACCGACTCTTAGTCTATTGCACGTTTTTATATACAGGATGTACAGAAAACAGGAAATAGCGCTTCGTCTTTTGGACGCTGTGCAAACTTTTGTGCAAAATGGTAATTATAATTTACTTGCCTTTAGTCTTTTGTTATTATGCATTCGCTCAAGATTGTAGGTACGGTTCATTGACCCTCTGCCAACAAATTTGTCATTTCCATACAAAACGCGACTGTCAACAAAGTGTTGTGTGGTCACTTTGTTGTTGACGGTTCGCGCGTTGTATAGAAATTTGACAGAGGGTTAATGAACCGTACCGCTAATCTTGAGCAAAAAGACAATAGATAGTCCTGCAGGGCTAGCATAGCAGACATACGAAGGTAGATAAATTTTGACAGTTTTTCGGGTAACTAACAGTTTTCTACCGCCCCTAGCATGCAAAAGAAAGTTTCTTTCTTATCTCCATTTCTTCCGTCATCGAGAGTCTTTAGTAAAGCTTGACAACTATTAGAATCTATGGTACCATTGCCGTTGCTAAGAGGGGAGTTTCTGTCTTTTGTCCGAAACTTGAGTCGAGGAATAACGTCATGCTCGGTGATTAGAAATTTTGACATTGAAATTTATATTTCTCCGAATTATCGACACAGGATTGCCATGCTAACCCTGCTAGAGGCTTAGCACGGTGATCGTTGAATAGACAAAATGACAAATAGTTGTTGAGATAAACAGACGGATTTTCTTTCTGCATCCGCCGGTTTGTGTATTTTGCTGTAAAAAGAAACACTTTCTTGGTCGCCATGTTAAATCTGCAGAGAGTCGGGTTTGGGCTGGCATGGAATCTTAAGATAAGAAAGAGTAGTAAGCATTAGTGATTATGTTTTGTGTTGTAAATAAAAACGTTTGTTATAATTGTGATACATTTCAAGTTTTTTAAAATATCTCAATAATTGGCAATGATAATAACCTCGAAATTAAATTCTGACAGTTTTTGTAAGGCCGCCATGTTTTATTTCATATCCAGTGAAACTGACTAGATACTAGGCAGACCTAAACTTAAACTAGAAACTACGCAGACTTAAGCTTTTTGACGACCTCTGTGGCGCAGTGGTTGAGCACCTTGATAGCTCACGCCGGGTGTCGCGGGTTCGAATCCCGCCGACGGAACGAAATTTTTTCAAAGTTCCTGGGTCGTGGATTTGTATTAAATATGTGTAGTACATAATAAAAATCTTAAATATGTGTATAGTATAAAAGTATTACAAATATACATTTCCGTTGTCTGATACCTGTAACACAAGTCCTTCAGGTACTTACCACGGGCTAAACTGACATGGTGTGAAGCGTCCATAGATATTAATTATTAAACCAGATACTAGCCAGACACTCGATTTCATTTCTGCTGCATACAAATCCACGTCCTCCATCTGGAATTTTAATATTCCATCTGCGAACCGGAGCAAACATCGCTTGAGTTGAATCTTAGTCTGTAGTTAAAGTTTACCCGTCATAAATTAGTCGGCGGAAAGACTGGCCGTGAATGGGACGGCGCACACTGTTCTGTCAGTTTAGACAAAGCGCTACGCCTGCGATTAACCGGCTTGACTCATTATAATTAACTGGGCTCGTAAAGCGAAGCACTCACGATGCGACTTTCTAGCGTAAGTCGCTCGCACTCGTACGTTTTTCGCGTTAAATTTCCTAATGAGGAAATCTGCGTTTTGATACTCACTTTTCCCCGTATGGAACGGATTCCGCATTCGGTACATTCTGGTATTTAAATGCGGAGAACGAATTTTGAAACCTGATATGAAAAAAAAGTTTTCGTCTATGGGTGGCGGTAGTTGCTTTCCATTAGGTACTTTTTGCTCGTTTGCCCCCTTATTTAATTAATACGTTCGTTTATCGCTCATGTGCGGGCTCATTAGCGATATGACATTGAGGCATTCGTTCCAACTCCTAAGTGGAACTTAATTAAATTAAATACTGAAATTTTATTAATAAAAGGGTTTGAATTTTAATCTTTTTTTAGATCTGAAAAAAAAATCGGGAACTGGACAGTGCACGACGTAAATATAGTCGTAGCCGGTGAAAAAATGCTAACCCCAAACGTAAAATTTAATCACATCTTTAAGTGAGTTCCCATTATAGGGAATTAACATATTCTTTTATTTATTTCAATAAATCTTTTGTTATTAAAAAACGATAAAGTCCAATCAGTTTTTTTGATAAAATTGAAAAAAACAAAGTTACAAGCCTTTAAAGTAGTCAGTTAGAAAGATAGATCCGATATTAATTGTGACGTCAAAGTCTATAAGTTTACGTTTTTAGAGAAAGAGATGGGTAGAAAACTTACAACGCTAATATTTTACTTATTTCTCAACATAATTCACACATTTTTGTGATTCTGTATATCTTTTGGCCCACTATCATAATAATTTGCATTCAATAAATTTTGTTTTACACACATCTTCGCTATTCATAAATATATAATAATACCCAATCCGAAACTTCACTCATTTCTCTTTATACTATTGATATAATTTCAACCAACTTCAAAAAACAAAGACGTTCTATCTTAGTATCTACATATTTTAACGGCTCATTATAAAAAAAAAATTAAAAATGTATACACATATAACCTCCTCGTTTAGGAAGTCGGTTAAAAATCGGAACACTTTTTCTGATCATTTACACAAATGATTATAGCAAAAACAAATTCGAAAAGTTCAAAGTCGCACCCCAACAGATCGCCCTGCGACAGTAATAAATCGGCTCGCAGGTGGTTCAACTTGTCACTTCTCAACCTCCCCCTGCTCGCGTTCCCCCGCGCTCGTCCGATTCGCCTGCACGTTTCGTCCCGCCCGCGCGTTTCGTCCCGCCCGCGCGGGGACAAATTATCGTCATTATTATCGCAATTTATTTACACCGTATTGACTGTTATTGGGGAGAGCGAATTAGGTTAAGCAAATTATTGGTAAGACTCTGGTAATTTGCGTCTTATAAATTGATGTGGCCGTTTTTAAAGGAAGTTATGTGAAAGAATAAATTTTTGTCTTTTGTTTTATTTAATGAAATCAAAAAGAAATATTAGCTAATGGAACTTGAGTACACTGTGCAGCTTAAAGTATTTATGTGTACACAGTACATATAAAGATAAATTTATTTTTCTAAAACCAAAAACTCTTTCAAAATCGTCACAAACGTTCAATTCTCAAACAAATTTACTTGGCATGCACCTTAATATCCACAAAAGATTGCCAGCCTAACCTTTTACATCTTAACTTCACTACCATCTGGCTTCGAATAAGAAAACCACAGGCTAAATTCATTGTCCTAAAAGTCCGCACGGGTGGAACGAATGCAATTCCTCTCGTCCCACATTTGTAAAGGAATTAATGTTCAAAGAATTCCATTTTAGAGGGAAACTGGACAATTCCGCGAACAAATCCGCAGCGAATCTCCGAAGGAAAATAAATTTCGACCCGCATTACGAACTTTCAATATCCCCGCCCAACTTTCCCAAACACACCATAATTTGATGTAATAATTTCGTTTCTCTTTTCCCTCCCGAATAGAATCCTTATTACGATCGTGTAATTTAGACTTCCTGAACTTGTAGCTCGATACTTTTTTGCATAATGTTAACTTATAGACAAGAATTCACCGAAACATTTCTTGAAAATATTTCTTCATTTTATTATTTAATTTAATCAACTCTGAGTTTCTTACTTTTGTACATAGAAAATTCAGCGTATATTTACTTAGTCTATCTGTTACTTTGATAGTGATGTAATATAATTAAAATCGTTAACAGTCCCAGTATCGTATAACATCAATAACACCGGCCCCAGAATGACTCCTGGCGGGACTCCAGCGCATTATTCTTCCGCCACTTAAACTTTTGACTCGAGTTTTGATACTTAGTTGTAAAATAAAAAGTTGATAGGGTTCCAATGAACTCGCGCCAGTAAGGGGGCCGTTGGAGCCGGTTCAAGTTTGCAGTTCTCACATGTTCGAGTGATATTAGCATTCAGTGTTCGATGAATTTTTCCTTGGAATTCATATTCAAATGTGTGCCAGGTGTTTTAAAACTTTCATATTTGTCGTGCTGCTGCATTGGTTTCGTAAGCATATTTTATAAAACTATTGTAGCTAGAGCATTTCGAAATTGCGCCTTGATATTTCATTCTAAAAACTTCGTAGAAATCGTTTGACTAACTTTATTAGGTTAAAAAAGTGGTATTTCTTTCGCATTGAAAATTTCCACACTTTCTTATCACTTTCATTAATAATATTGTAGATGCGAAAGTTTTTCTGTCTACCTTTTACCTCTTGAAACCCAAGCTGCTAAACCGATTTCGTTGAATTTATACCGGGATACGAGAAGGATACTTCTAATCTAGGAAATAAAAGAACGGTGCCAGCGGAGTTGCGGACTTCATCTAGCATACGATATAATTTACTACATGCAATATTTATTATAACATGGGCGCTGGTTTTGGTTCAATGTATTTAGGCGGACGGACCGCAAACGACTAGACCTAGTATCTCACAGCTGTGACCGAGCGACTAACTAATATATCCTGACCCCCAGCCACTGAAACTCGACACTTATTACCCCCATCTTAAAATTCAAGCTTGGCCGCTTATAAATAAGTTGTCTTGCAAGTAATTCCTTGAAACGGTCGCGTAAGGAAAAGGGACTATATTAGTGGTTAGGTATACAAAAAGGGTCCGACGTTTATCCGCATTAATAAAAAAATTATTTTAGCTAAAGCATAATTTGTATGCTTCATATCTCCTCAAATTTGTGGAATCAAAGTGCATGAGTTTGATCAACGATTTGTAATAGCATGCTTTAACTAAATGTGTTTTGAGTTGAGGATCAGAATATACTGTTGAAGGTGTAACTTCAAAGTTGCAATAATTGTATTTAATTAGTAAATTCACTTTCTACTAAGAATTTCATCTGATACTTGGCTACGGTAAAGCTTTTAAAAGATGGTGATAATTTTAAGAATCTATTCAATATTTTAAAGTTTACGACTAATATTATAAGTTATTTCCATGGCTCCTAAGCCAGCTATCTCCTGAGTGTATATTAACAACAAATAGTGTTAATATACAATCAGTAAAGACAGAACAGCAAATCATTATTTCCTAACTTTAATTCAATCAGAAATCTTTATAAAAAATTGCATTCGGTAGAAAATAACACACATATACCAGAACACAATAACGCTAAAAATATTCGCAATGTAAACGCCATAAGTCCACGTCGTCGTAAATTTTCGTATCGTCCAGTACATGGTAATGCATCATTTCTGGCGTCCATCGGGACGGGACTTGGTGACGAATCGATCATGTAATCTGATATTGCTGGACTTATAATGTGGCCTACGAATAATCAAGCGCCAAATATTAAGTAATGCCATTATGTTAGTGTTATGCGAACATACCATGTGTACTAATGTTGGAAAATAAGTAGTGTCCCTTTGTCATGTCCACCAAATAACTGAGTTGAAGTGTACTAAATTTCTTAAATTCAGTATAGAGGTATCCACTGTGTTTTTTTTTAAATAATTAGAGAGAAAACGTGTAGACGGGATACCTGATAAAAAGCAAAAGTCGCGAGTACGTTGCTGGCATTTGTGAGGGAATAATGAATAGGAATAGGGATTAGTTAAGTTGGGCCACTCCGGCCGGTGAACACACTCACTGAACGAAACACAGCACAACGCCGTTTCATGCCAGTTTTCTGTGAGGCCGTGGTTTTACTCAGGTCAAGCCGGCCCATTCGTACCGAAGTATGGCTCTCCCACGGTGCGGACTGCGAATAAGTAGAGAGCTGTCAAGGTGCTTAAATATTCTAGTTTTAATGCATAAAAATTACTGACAACATCTGCTTTATAATTCTAGCGTTTTAGCTGTTTTATTTGATTCCCACTTAAGATTTTAAGATAAAATTAATTAAATTATTATTATAAAAAATCATTAAATTTGAATGAAAACAAAGTATACAGAAGAAAAAGAGAGAATACAGAAGAGAAGAAGTATTCTAAATTTACCGTCAAAAAATTATGATACCGCCTCAAAAAGCAATTGCCCTTCACAACATCCCCTCGGACTCTAACAAAAAGATGCAGCGGAAATAAAGACGTTGATTCTATACAGCGGCGCG
>JAOTAV010049854.1:0-16393 GCA_026546445.1 Cyclargus thomasi
AAGTCATCATCAGGTGTAGGTAGATTTGAATTCATAAATATTATCAAAACAAAACATTCCAGTTGCCAGCCTCACAGAGTTTTCTACCAATTTAGTAGATTTTTTCTACTAAAGTTTACTGTCATTTTTTATTTATTTATTAAATGTCGAAACTGGTCTTGTAATTATTATAAATTTGTTAAATCTAAGAAATGTGTTTCTTTAAGTATGAACATGAATTTCCACCATGACTCAACAGTACAATCAATCACATATAGCTGCCTAAAATTGTCGAATAAATGTTCACTGTAAAAAATTCTCACTGCATTTTCCTTAAACCTTCGCTGTAGCATCTTATATCACTGCTAAAATAAAATACAGATCTTTTTATTTTCATCTCTGTTTTACCTTATCTACAAACGTACTGGATCTCCACCAGGCTCAAGACTACAAATATAGTACTCCTATCTCCCCTACCACAAGTGGAAAAGTTGGACTAAAACGAAATATGGCAAAAACTTAACGGAACATGATCTCATAGTGGCATCGCGTATTCTCAACCGTTCTGGCGGGAAAGTTTTTACAAGAAACAATATTACTTTGCCATGTTGAAACTCCGAGGTTACTGGAATTAAATTATAAACTCCATATTGCCTTTCCGTAAACTCTTCACGCTGTCCGACTTCTTTTACAAGATTCAATCTCATTACTCTAACAAATCTTATTGTTATTTCTGATAGATTCTGCTCAGCTTTTCTTCGTTTCCAATTTACTTTGAGAACAAACATTTTACTACCTAATTGTTTTTTAGGGTATCGTACTCAAAGTGTGGAACCGGGAACCTATTACTAAGTCTTTCTCATAACTCCGTCCATCTGACTGTCTGTCTGTCTTTCCCGGGCTATATCTGAAGAACGTTATAAAAGCTAGAGACTTTAAATTTCCACAGATAATGTATTCATGTTGCCGCTATAACAACAAAAAAAAAATCAGTGTGACTCAAACACAAGAAAGGTGATTTTTTTCCAGTTTTTTGTGGTATATCGCGCTATTGCTTAATATAACGTGATTTTGACAGCTGTATAACTTTAAAAAGTTAATATTCAAATTTTTTTGCACTTAACTTACCAGTTAAGAGCAAAAAAATTAGAATATTAACTATTAAAAGTTACGCGCCGGGTTCCGTACCCGGAACCCTGCACGTGCGAATCAAACTCGCACTTGGCTAGTTTTTTATTTTGGTTAGCCAATGGCTTAAATACTTTATTTTATTTTAATTAAGAGTAATCAGATGAGGGTGGAGTGTTAACTCATTAGTTTATTGGCTTCCCATCAGATGATATTTGTCAAGTGCAAACAGCATGGCGCAATTAATATGGACATGAGGGTAATAATTGGATTCAATTTATGTTTGCCATGACTTTGATTGAATCTGGTTTAAGTCCAACAGATGACAATTTTGATAACGTTCTCTCGTGTACTGGGAATCGGCCTATTTTGGAATGCAATGATATTGAAATTTTAAACTATGTCCCAGATTGATATGCTGTATAAAATTTTACGATACTAAAAAATTAATCTTAAGAATTTTAACGAATGTTTATTTGTATTAAAAAATATTTTGTCTGGACGCCAAAAATATTCTACGAAGAAAATGTGTTTTTCTAATAATTTTGATGTCATTGATTTAATCGAAACCTAATTAGTTACTTTTGTAGTACTATCAGACGGATTTGTATGTATATTTTGGTGAAACAGAGCCTCAAGTAAACTAATAGCAACTTGTGAATTCAACCTTAGGTTTCACTTGCTAATTATAGTAGATGTATAACAATTTGTGCATAATTTAACACTATAAATATGTGCAACTTATTTTGATTATTTCTTTACAGATTCAAAAGGCGTCGCCTTGGAGAGACAAACTGCAGTGCGGGAACATCAGCCGTCGGTGGCGAGAGGAAATATTAAAACTAATAATGTTAATAGTCCCATCGACGATATTTCCCTCGATGCAGAAGAGAATAGTCAAAATGACGACGTCAAAGTCGTAGATGAAAACAAAGAGACGATACCAGAAAGCGCGTCGAGCATACTCGTGCCGCCCATGTTGAATAATTCACAAAATGTTATAACGTATTTAACAAAGAAAAAGAACGTTACTGAGAATCTTGAAGCTCAAGAGAGCGTCATAGGAAGAATGAGAAATAGAAGAATAGAGAAGAAGAACGATTTGAGAGCGCACGTGAGGTACGATGAGGTGACAGGAGAATTGGTAGACGGAGATCACCCGTGCCAAAGAGAATGTAGAGAGGGGGAGGAGCCGATGATATGTTTCTACCATTTCAATTTGGAGTGGTATCACACAATGAGCAAAGCCTGCTACGACTGTCCTTACAATCCCGAGGACTGTAAAAGAATTGATTGCATACCAGCTGATGGAATTAGCAGATCTCTGAATGTTATAAACAGGAAAATGCCCGGACCGGCCATAGAGGTGAGTGTTATTTTATTAAGCCTCTGACATCTCGAAGTACATACTTCATCACTGAAAGTATAAAAAATAATATCAGTAGCTGTTAATTAAACTTAGCTTTTTAATCTGCTTGCACAATCGACGTGACGTGACCTCGTATCGATAAAGCCGACGCTAAGATCATCTCACATAATCGGATCGGACGCTCAGTTCTCCAATTAAAACCAGGAAAATCAATCGAGAAGCTTTTAAACATTCGAGTAGTTTTGAAATTAAAAGAATATCGCTACACAGAAACTCGGTAACAAATTAATTGCAACGAAAATAATGAAGCTTCCCGGATGTATTATATTTTATCCAACAAGGATAATTTGCAGCACTTTTTGTTCAAAATTTTTAATGGACTCAAGAGTTAGTTTTTGCTTTCATTAGCGTTGAAAAGAGCGCGAATGAAAAAGAAAAACACGATGAAATAGAGATTAATATGTTTTATAATTTGTTTTTCGTAACAGGGACCTAATGCTCAATTGTTTATATAATTGAGAAGAATTTTGTTTGTACTACGAATGGGATTAAGCCATCGAAATTGGATACAGTATAGAACAGTAACTTTAATGCGTAATTTAATTAATTTTTTGTCTCTGCATACGTTGGTACAGTAACAAAACTAGCCTAATTGAACCGAGCTTTTTAATATGCAGTGCTGTGCAGTTTTCAATTTCTTTTTACTCTCTGAAAAAGACTACACGGTAACTAAATGTACTCAGTTTTTCGACTCAGTTACTCTTCTGTAGTACATCATATTTGAAGGATTGGACACAAAACGTGTAAAGGCTTAACTAACAGTATTAACGTCTATTTACGTTCATGTGCTAAAATGTTTAACGATTTAAATCCTAAGCTATCATGAGAAATGGATTTTCTCGACGTATTGGGAGCATTTTAAATTTAATTCACACTTACTTTTTCCTACTTATTGAGAATCAAGTAGTTGAAGTCACAAATGATCCGCAATGACGCCAGGGTCACAAAGGTTGCTGCCTTCGGAAAAAAAATCAAGTTGGGAATTATATTTTATATTTACAAAATTTTGCAAGATACTACAGGCAGAATAAGATAAAATAGTCTTTGGGTAGTTGTACCTGGACTGATCCTCGGGAGTTTTGAAAATTGATGATTTTGACTTTGAATTAGATATTTTGACGTGCTTTTCTTTAATTTTTACTTTGCCATCTAGTATCTTTAGCGCTCGTGTCCGTCATATTACCCCTACAGGGCTAATTACTGATCTATCAGTTGGGATAAACTGACAGATTTCCTTTATGCATCCGTCACTTCAACGTCACTTTGTCTACCTTGCTGTAGAAAGAAACCGCCGTTGGAATGTTTTGCCGGAGTTTTAAAAATTTTGAGCACCAAATTGTTGGGGTGTATTAGTTTTTTTTTTGAAATTTCGAAAGTTTTTGGAATTAAACATCCTGAATAAAGTATGCCTTTAAAAGTATATTATATATTGACTTAAAAACATAACTTTGTAACCTGTGCCGTTTCAGGTGTGCCAACACGACCGCATCATAGTAGACGTCGAGAACGACCTGATGACGGAAGCCACCACCGTCCACTGGCACGGTCAGCACCAGCGCGGCACGCCGTATATGGACGGCACGCCTTATGTCACGCAGTGTCCCATACTGCCAGAGTCTACCTTCAGGTACTATTGAGAATTATGACGTCATTATTGTCCACTGGTACGGCCAGTATAAGCGCGGCACGCCATGTATGGGGACGGCACGCCTTACGTGTCTCATATTGCCAGAGCCTACCTTCAGGTAATGTTAAAAACTATGATGTCATTACTGGCCACTGGCGCTGCCAGCATCATTGTGGGACGCCGTACATGAACGGCACGCCTTACGTCCTTATTCTCCTTATCCTGTTAAGGTGTTTCTTAGCTAGCTTAGCGAGCTTGAAGTGCCCAGTTAGGCTTCTGGTCAGGTTCCTAATTGATTCCTACCCATAGTGAGCACGAATTCTGTCAGTTTTATGTTGAAGCCAGGAATTAGTGGCTTTGAGTGCTCGAAGCCAGGGGTCTCAGCCCATTGCTTTTTGCTAAGCCCGTGTCCCCACTCCTCGAGCACTCGCTTTTTGGTACTGGGAGTTATCCCGCAGATCGGTTCGGGACCGTATATAAGGCCTTCAGATCCCAGCCTAACCAGCTCGTCAGCGGTTTCATTACCGGAAACTGAGAATAATTATAGGTAGGTAAGGTATACTTTAAAATACAATGAAAAGCATAATCTCCTTGTCATTTGAGCCATGGGACACGATGTTGCCGTGGAAGAGACATGCTTCGGCATGAATGGGCCGGCTCGACCGATGTGAGACCACGGCCTCACAGAAAACTAGCTTGAAGTTGCGTTGTGCTGTGTTTCGTTTAGTGAGTGAGTTCCGATTCCCTATTCCCTCATAAAGGCTGGCAACGCACTTGCAACCTTTCGGGTGTCGCAAGTGTCTGCTCGCTTGCACCCTGTATATCATAAACTATAAAAAAAAAACAAAATAGACGCCTCAACAATACGAAAATATTTGAGAGCCGAGTTTAAAAATTCTAACCACATGGGTGGCGTTTCTTTTCTGTTTTGCAGCGCACGTATGAGATTTTTTAATAGACTGAAGTAAGCCAATACATAGAATGGAAAATGGATATCGCTGTGTAGTGAAGTGGATTACATCGGGCGTACTACTTAGAATTTTGATTCGTTTAGGCTGAGACAACTTAGAAATTCTTTCTTTTTAATTGCCTTATTGTTAAGGATGGGAATATTATATATGTAAACTATAACTACCTTATCATTTTTTAATGTTATCTTAAGTTTTTTCAGTAATAATAAAAATGCTTAAAAATCATAACAATTAAGATTTTTGTAATATTATGAAATCAGAAAAAGTGCTGATAATAATTTGCAATATTAAAATAATATTGAAGCTCTACAAATACTTACGTCTGGTTTACACTTATTAAGTTGATAAGTGATGGCCTGATGGGTAAGACCTTCGGTTCGCACTCGAGAGGGTGCAGGTTCTAACCCCGGTGGAGGCTTGTACCAATGAGACATTTCCCGATCTGAAGTACATTAATTACTCAAGTACATCTGAATACGGATGCTCATTGCCGTAGGAGAGCCATGCTTCGGCACGAATGGGAAGGCTCGACAGGAGTAATACCACGGCCTCACAGAAAACTGGCGTGAAACGGTGTTGTGCTGTGCTTCGTTCGGCGAGTGAGTTTACCGGTGGCCCAACTTCCCTAATCCATTATCCCTATTTCCTATCCCTCATAGAGGTCGCGAGTGTCCATAAGTGACGCCAGTTGCTTTCCATCAGGTAGCTCGTCTGCTTGCTTGCCCTCTAGATATCATAAAAAACTTCATTTTAAGTTATTAACTTCATGTAAACACAAAATTTAGTAGCAAGTGGCAAGTTTAATGCCTAAAAAATTAAGTTAAAATTTAGTTAACTACGAGTACTTATCTACTTAATACGTGTAAACTAGACATAACCCCCTTATTCATAAAAATATTTAAACAGTGTTTTACTAATCAAGATTCATTGGACAACGTTTTTAATTTTCTAGAAAAGGACCGCGAATCTAGATTAGTTAAACACTGTTTAAATATTTTTTTGAATGAGGGGGTAAGTTTTGTAATTAAGTACAAGAAAAGTTTCAATAATTATACCACTTGATTTCATTAATTTTAATTCCATTTCCACCAAGTTATCTAATTGTCTTTCTACCAGGTACCAGTTCAACGCGACGCACTCAGGCACTCACTTCTGGCACTCGCACTCAGGCATGCAGCGAGCTGATGGAGCAGCGGGAGCCCTCATCATCAGGAAACCCAAGTCACAGGATCCGCATGGCGATTTGTATGACTATGACAGGTAGGTTTTAAGGTATTATAATATTTAATATATATTATAATATTTAATTTTTGTATGCATGTGTTTGATAATGAACTTCTCTCAAACGGCTGCAGCGATGTTGATGAAATTTTTATAGGTGTTTAAGGAGATTTGAAAATCGTTTACATTCACAAACCCAGACGGCAGACCGACTGGACAACATCTGTCAGGTCCGCAGCTTTATAATAAATATGCGTTAAAGCCCATTTACATGATTCCAATCCAGTAGTCCAGCCGGCGTTAGATTGCACCGAAATACAATGAATTGCTTTTTATTGCCGTCCAGTATCTGTTTATATTATTCGATTGAAATAAGTTAACATTCCAATGATTTTTTTTTCAATTCTCAACAATTCACAACTAACTAATTCCTAACCAAACTTGGAAATAACATGTTTCGAACGCGGGAATCGAACCCACAACCTTCGGGTTACGAGCCGACCTCTGTACCACTGGGCCACGGAGACGTCAGTTATAAGCTCTAGATTTAAATTCATGAAAGTATGCCTGGTTGATATACATACTTTATTTTTTAAACTGAATATAAAAATTACAAAGGCTTGTCATTTTTATTTAACCAGCATCTACTATTGTATCATATATAACTCCGATATTCAGTTTTAGTTACTCTTTTTAGGGTTCAACATTTTTTTCCCAATAAGGGTTCTCCTTATTGGGAATTTTCTGATGGATTTTGATGATCGACAAACTGTCCAGTTTGTTTGTTTCTCATGGAATATATTAGTACATACCTTAAAATAAAATTATTTATAGGCAGATAGCAGACAAACATCATTTGTTCAAGTTATGAAAATATAATGACGGACCTACGTCATTTGGTCGGAATATACCAATCCTATAACCCGACCAAATTAGCTAGATCCACGTCAGAATCACAATCAGAGAAGTTAAAACAGATACAGATGTATCTGTTTTAACTTCTCTGATTGTATATCGTTAAAAATAACATTTTAAAATCGGTTTCTTTTTCTATTTTCAACGGTTAATTACCCCATATGTTGCCCTGAAAGAGCCATTGGCACGATAGGTTGGCACGACTGACGAGAAATACCACGGCCTTACAGAAAACGAGCGCGAAACAGCAAACGTGTTTCCTCCAGAGACTGAGTTTACCGCAGGTCTAACTACATCTTATTCCCTATTCCTATTCTGGTAGCCTCATTTATTCCTTTATATTTTATGATATTAAGGGGCCAAGTTAGCAGACGGGTTGCCTGATGGAAAGCAACTGCCGTCGACCATGGACACTCGTGACATCCGTATCCGTCCTTTATGAGGGAATAGGGAATAGGAATAGAGTTAGGGGGATTAGAAAAGTTGGGCCACCGATAAACTCATTCATTGCACACAGCGCAAAGCCGTTCCACGCCAGTTTTCTGTGAGGCCGTGGTATTGCTCCGGTCGAGCCATCCTATTCGTGCCGAAGCATGACTCTCCCACGGTAATGAGCATCCGTATTATGTACTTAAGATCGGAAAATGTTTCATTGGTTCTGCACGCCGTCACCGGGGTTTGAATCTGCACCCTCTCAAGTGCGAACCAAAGGTCTTACCCTAATGGTTACGGACGTTATAAAATAAATTTAAAAAAAACCTTTGATGCTTCTGATGTTACAAATGTGACGGCAGTTGCTTTATATCGTGACCCATCTTATCACTTGCCCTGAATTTTACAAAAAATATTCCTGGCAATTTTTTCAATGCGTGAAAGAATACACGGGGCAGAAGCGAGATGCTCACAAAAATTCGCTTTATTCCACGAAAAAAAAAACTGGAAAAAATACAATTTTGCGCATACGGCCACGGAAAGAAAGAAAACCTTCTGTAAAGTTCGTTTTTTGCAATTGCGTCCTTTTTCGTATGATACGACGATATGTGACTAGGGGACTCCTACAACATGATGTTTATTGCAGATCAGACCACGTGATGATAGTGACAGACTGGATCCACGAGCTGTCAGTGGGTATGTTCACGGACCACCACCACTCTCGCGGTGACAACAAGCCGCCGACCCTCCTCATTAACGGCGTCGGCCGGTTCAAGGTTTTCAACAGCACCAACGCCTCCAAGCCTCTGTACATGAACGCCGCCAGGTTCAATGTGGAACAGGTAATTCGAATGTAGCCTTTCCTCATAATCTCTTTTTAGTATTACTATACCAACCCTAACGGTATCGGGACTTGTTGTTTGCTAAATATATACCAGCGCTTTTGATTCTCCATCTTTAATCCTTTGATCACCTTGATGAGTTGCAGTGTTCCATCGTGCGCATTTGTAGCGCGTAGTTCATTTTACTTTCTGAACTCTATAAGGGTCTGTTTCACCACTTATGGATATTCTATTCATCTGTCAGATACAACTCTATTTGACAGATTTTGTATAGAGAATCTGTTAAAAAAGTTGTGGATAGCCTAACAGAAACTTTAATAGTAAGCGGTGAGACAGGCCCTAAGTCGACTATTAAGCAAACAGACAAAGAGAGAGAAATAAAATTGTAAGAAAAATAGTCGAGGTAAATAATAAATACACAAAATTTTATATAAAAAAAATAATTACCTTTCATACTTAAAACAGACGTACGTTTTCCGTATTTACTTTCCGAATTCATTTTCCGCTTCGAACATCAGACTGTATTGAATGTAAAATTAGTCCTGGGGGGCGATTCTCAGGATGTAAGAAAAAAGTTCATACTCGAATAAAACATCGAGTGTGAACTTTTTACGAGACAAACACAGTTTGTTGTATTCTCAGCGATTCACGATCGAAATATTTCATTCTTTTCACGAAATATTTCGAGTGTAAAGCGCTGAGAATACAACAAACGGTGTTTCTCTCGTAAAAAGTTCCCACTCGATAATTTATTCGAGTATGAACTTTTTCTCACATCCTGAGAATTGCCCCCCTGTTATCACTTTTTCTTACAAATACGTTCTATATAAAAGCTCAGTAAGAGTTGTTCAAAACTTACGTATGCAAAATGTAATTCATAATTTTAGTGGATTATTTTGTCGTATCGACAGTTAATATGTAGCGAAACAACAAAACACAACAATATTACTATGGTGTATAAGATTCACTTAACACTTTATAGTATTTTTGCATAAAGAAAGCTCCCGATGAATCAAAAATGTCAAAAATCGGCCTAAAAGTAATTTTACTGCATGTAATTTCAAATACGTATATCAATGTAATAATCGACAACCCTGTATCCAGAACGTCTTTTGTTATGTCACACGGGAGTTGCCCTACTCTATGTAGTATTACTCTGGTATAACATTACAATGGGCGTAAAACAATTTATTACACTGTATCCGTCAAAGCAACGGAAGCATTTAATCGGAATAAAAAGTATCCAATATTCAAAATCAGCTAATTCCCTGCCTTTATACGGATCCCTTTGTTCCTGATTCCAATTCGCAATTTGCCGATTTCTTGATATTATATATATAGCCTTTGTCACTTTGTGATAATGTGACACGGTGAAAGAATTGTTGAAATAAGATCGGTACTTTTAGACTTTATTCGTAACAAGCATACAAATATTCCCTCTTTATTAATACTGTAAGATACGTAATGAGGTGTGGTGAACTAGACACAGTATATAGTGTCCAAATAAAGCGAAAGATAAAGACGTATGGAAAAAAAGAGGGGAGGCCTTTATCCAGTAGAAGGACACTATAGTCTGGCTTACACGTATTAAGTAGATAATTAGTGAACTAAATTAGAACTTAATTTTAAGTTAATAATTGCATGTAAACACAAAGTTTAGGAGCAAAATGCAATTTAAATGGCTTAAAATTAAGTTAAAATTTAGTTAACTACTTACCTACTTAATACGTGTAAGCCAGACATTAGAGCCTATTTCGCCTATTACAGATAAAGTTTCTGTTAGGTTATCCACAACATTTTTGACAGATTCTCCATACAACATCTGTTAACTACTTACCTACTTAATACGTGTAAACCGGACATAACTTGTATTAATATAATATGAAATACCTACTAAAAGAAGCACGACGAAAAACTGTACTAGAATACGCCACTACAATTATTGCGAATTTAACTAAATTGTGCTGAAGGTACATGACCTGTCAAAATATGTCAAGTGACTAACAACCGCTTACCAACTTAACAAAAAAATTTAAAAAATTTCTCAAACAATTTTTAAAGCTAGGGTAGTCATCTAGTGTCAGTAACCACTCAAGCTAGTTCTTCTAGCTTTTTGTAGGCAAAACTAGCCTTATTTCTAAGCTAGTTAGCATGTAAACTGAACTAGTGTGCAAGCCAGGTCGGCTTACCAAGACAACTAACAAGCAAAATTTCCAAAAATAGTAATAGTAACCATTGCAATTTAAACCTCATGTTATGTATATTTATAGAATGGCTATTTAAAGCCCTTCATTTTGATACCATACTCGACCTAAAGGGACGGAAAAAAAATTTTGAACCTTATAATTTTAAATGCAAAATCCGCCATTTTGATTTTTTTGTTTTTTAATGTACCCAGTGTTATTTGCGCTGCAAGATGAAACTGACGTTACCTCATGTGTTAAAATTTATCAAACCGTTTAGGCTGCAGAGCGTGCCACATAATTATACATACATACATACATACATTCATGCATGCATACATACATACATACATACATACATACATACATACATACATACATACATACATACATACATACATACATACATACTCTCAAAAATATAACCCTCCTTCTGCAGTCGGGTAGCTTCAAAAACTAGCCTCGTGTATCTTTGTCTTTAAAACTAAGTAACTAGCTTATTTAAAATGAAACTTGCGTAGGAGGCATTGTTAGTCATGATAAATAAAGTATCTTTACAAGACATCCTTTGTTTACAAGGATGTTGCAAGTGCGTTATAACGAGACTTGGTTCAAAGAAATACAATACGTTCCTTAACCTTGGCCGTCAATTAGCTGTGCAGCCAGAGGGGTTTCAACAAACAAGTCTAGCCACTATCAGTATCACAAGCTAAAGACTAATTTTAAAAACAAAACCCCTGATTCATAAAAATATTTAAACAAGTAATCCATATTCGCTGTCCCTTTCTGTCGAATGACATTTTTAATATTCCATAAAATGACTGCTAATCTTTAGTAAGTTTGACAATGTTTAAATATTTTTATGAATAAGAGGGAAAGAATGCTACATAGGGTTAAAGCTAGCTGTTGCTTACGTCAGCGTGTTGTAACGAAGTTTCATAAAAACTTTCAACCTTCAAAAGCAACTCGTTGAGGTTGAATTTTACAAAATTCCCTCTTAGTAACTTTTGTCTTAGTTCACTTATGTCTTAAAACTAAATGTTCTGAAATTCAACTCCTAAACTTTATAAGTACCTATAATTAATGTTAACGTTTCAAGTTTTGGAACCATGCAGTTGTCAAACCTACGCTGTTTGACCGGATTATGTCTATATATTAATACGCAAGTAGAAAACTTTGTACCCCTTTTTAAGAAAGATGCGTAGATATAAAAGCATGAAATTTCTCCTAATTGTAGTTGATATGGAGGAGGAGCGTGGAATACCAATGTTATTTAAAATGTGCTTTAATCTTGCATATTTTTAGTAAACAAAACGCTACGCACACTACAACATGTACACCGCAATATTTTGACATGACACGATAATCATTCACAAAATACTCTTTTGTCTATGGTTGCAGTCAGTGACTTTTTAATAAAACACAATGGCCTAGTAACGAGATCTTCATGCCAAATTAAGGTTTCTAATTGAATTGACAATAGATTATTTTTTAAAGATCCTCTGCACAATAGATTTAAATATTTGTGGTCGAATTTCGAACACAGGGTGACCTCTAGTCAATTTAATTTTACCATGACCAATTAGAATAATGGGGTAAAATCACGCAGGTTTGCTCACGAATCAACTTCTTTTATAGGACTTCAAAGCAAAATATGTTTACAACGGAAGAATCCAATCATGAAAGTGTCCCTAGGTATTCCGGTTTTCAAAGTATTTTTATCTTGTAAAACTAATTACTCGCTCTACCTTGGCAATGAAAAATAAATATCTAGGTTTACTACGAGAAATAAGCGGTACAGTATGAATAAATAAATTACCTCGCTTATGTTATTAAAATGGTTAGGGTTCCGCGGAGTGTTCTACTTATAATTACGACTTTCTAACCGGCTGCTCTAAAAGAACGGCTATGTGTATGTAAGTATGTAGATTTCTAAGTTCCCTGTTACATCCTATACGATTTTACGGAAGCTCGCGGATTTCTAAATTCATCATTTTGTAACATCAAACTGTGATGTTACAAAAAAAATTCCGATCAAAAAATAGCCATTCACGAAATGTAAATAACTTGCTGTTTTCATGTGAAGTTAAAAAAAATATAAAATATAAATGTTTTCACAGAGTCTGGTTTTTTGTTTGTGGACATTTTAAATGCACGGTATTCATTTAGGAAATTTAATCAAATCAAAAAAAGGAGTATATAACAATTATTTTAATGCGAACTCTATCACAATATTATATATTTTTTTTATTACATAAGAGAGATTAGTAGTTATTAACTAGGTACATATTTTTTATATACATTTTTTTAAAAAAGTTACTTCTTTTATGATTATGCTGCTTATGTCCAGTTTCAGCATGGTTTTTTTTTCTATTATAATTTATTTAACAAAAAACTCCTACGAAACCATAGCAATACAAGAATATTTCTAGCCGGCATTGCACGTGGAAGGTAACTACAGATCAGATTTTAATTGAAAAGCTAATTAGCTCATTGAATAAGCGATTGAAAACAATCCGACCTTTAATTTTTTGCGATTATTCTATCATAGAACTGACCGTGAATCTTTCTAGTTTATTAAGAAAAGTCGAGGTTTATTTGTAAATCGTAGATATTTTCTACTGATTGCAAGCTTTGGTTTCTGAGAAATTAGATCTGGCTTGCGTTTTCTTGGCGAGGATATAGCAGAGTATATAGAAGACAAATAGGAAGTCATCTCTAGAGAAACGGATCGCACGCGGCTTGAATGTGTGCGTTCTAGTAAATACTAGACACACATATTATGCGTAGTGGCACGCATACAAATCTTAGCGTAATAACAGTTTGTCAGTGGAGACTCACACCCTTGTGTGCGTGTGGTAGCGCAGGCGACTACGGCGCACACATGTAAACCGCACACGATTTGTTTCAATGAAGATGACCGACTTGGTTCTATATATGTTCGAGCCAGATTTATCAGAATCTAAAGCTTACAATCGGACAATATCTTTGTAAGCACCACGCGGACCTTTTCTTTAAAGATGACTTACTTAGTTCTTTATATACTCGCAAAAGTAAGATCGATATTTCAGGACACTTTTCCGACCCTTGGCGATTTCTGACGTCTTAAGCAATAGCCATCGGTATACTGAGTTAGCACTCCGGAACACACCCAATAATAGGAATGTGGAACAATACAAGCATTGGTTTCGATTCTTGACGTCACACTATAGGTATTCTAAGTTACATTTCGGAACACACATCGAGTTCCAACATCGGATACAGTTATTTCTATCTATATACACTCAATGGAATTTAGTCTGCATACATTAATATCCCAGCTATTTATGTTACCGTAATACTATTGCCAGGAGCGAGGATCTTAGATTGATTTCCGTAATAACAGTGCCGATTAATAACAGTGTTAATCTAGAATAGACATCGGAATAATAGTAATGAACGCACATTTATCAGAAGCGAATGAGCAGAATGCGGCGAATTCGCCGAATGCGGCGAAGAAGCCGAATGCGGCGAACGAGCCGAATGCGACGAACGAATCGAATTTTGGACATCGATATATAAAATGTCATGGAATCTAGCACCCTTGCCTTCTATCTAATCTAGCAATCTAGCCTTTATTTAGACAGCAAGCAAGAAGATCGCGATCGATCGAAAAGATCCGAAGAGTCTCAAATGCGTTGCCGGCCCTTATGAGGGAATAGGGAATGGAAATAGGGAGGAACGAAACACAGCACGACCAATTTTTCTGTGAGGCCGTGGTATCACTCTGGTCGAGCCGTCCCATTCGTGCCGAAGCATAGCTCTCCCACGGCAATGGGTATCCGCATTATGTACTTGAGATCGAAAAAAGTCTCTTTGGTAAACGCCGGGGTTTGAACCTGCACGCTCTCGAGTGCGAACCAAGGTCTTATCCACTAGACTACGGACACTCTGTTTTGGTAAAGATTATTTTTTTTTAATAATGTGATGTTTTTCCAAGACCAAAAGTAGCTACTGTTACTTTCCATACTTTTAACTAACTCTATGCCAAAAATCAAGTCAATTGCTTGCTACGTTTGGCCGTGAAGGAAGGGCAAACAAAGAAACAAACACACTTTCCTATTTATAAGATTAGTAAGGATATCCAAAACTAAGTCACATTTCAGTTTAAAATTTGATATTTTTAAATCAAAGGCGAAAATAACAATTGTTAATGCTCATTTCCACCCTCAAGTCTACACTGTACCGTATCCTAGATGACAAAGTTAGTCATTTAATCAGAAGTAGTGTCGCTTTGGTCGCAAATCGATATTTTTATAAATAGTCACCGATACACTGTTGTGTCATGCCTGATTGGAATTCGCAACACTCAATATAAAGTTGATCACATATTTGTCAGCACCTTACGCGCCGCAATAAATAATTTGTTTTATACAATGATATTAAGGCTTATACATGAACCAGCGGACTAAGTTTAACGTATTATAAGTATGTTAAAACATTAAGCACATTAGTCAAAAAAACACACGCTTGTCGCAGCGGAGGGCCTTAAGTGAGTGAGCAAAAATTTCAGTACAAATTGTATAGAGACATGCGCGTATACGCACACCGTTGATGTAGTGTGTCGGGCATCAGTGAGGTGGATTTTTGCGCGTCGGATGCGATACGGCCCGGCAAGCCTTCAACAGTGTGACTAAATTTAGTAGATATCTACTTTTTGGTACAAATGAAAAACGATTAGTAGTAGTTAGTCCAAAATCTTTTTTAGAATATAGCAGTAAATTATTATTACAGAATAAGATATTACAAAAAAAAAATTAAGAAATAAAATAAAGACAGTCTATATAAACATCCAATTTATTTTAGTTTCAACCCCGTATATACAACTCCAATAAAGAAACATTTTACATACAAGCTAAGACACGTTTTAGTAGATTTTAGAAGAAATAGTAGAATAAAGCAACGGTCTTGGTATATCGAATCACGAGTGAAAGGAAAGTTGTCACACTGACGTACTCAAAATCCGTCAACAATGTGTCAAGCGCAATTTGCGCTGCGTTGAGCCCCGGCCCGCTCCAGCACGGCTCGGCAGGCACCGTAAAAGTGTGCACGTACCATAAGACTACAATATTCATAAAACAATGTCTCAGATTTTGCTCTTGAAAGTTTTCCCGGTTTGACTACTTCAATCTTTAATCTCGCAAAATGTTACTTTTGACATTTCGAAAAAAATTTCAATGAGTTTACATTTTACAGATAGTATTATGGGTCATTATTTCTATCTATCATATGTAGAAAAAGCAAACCAGAAACACGAAAAAACTGTTTTGTATGTGATAGGGCCATTTATTAACCACCGAGTTAGCCGGCTCGGCGGGCGATATAACAATAATAATAATTTTTATTTTTCAAATTTCATTTGTCCCAATCTTTAGTAATATTTCATCTTAAAAGCTAATGTTAGTACAATTGGAATTTGTGAAATATACTATTTTTATATTTTGCGAAATAGATGCTAACAGCATAAGTAATCATATTATATTCATGCCGTTATCAATTACTTTTCAAAACCATGTAACACACACACGCACAGTGCACACACACACACATACACACACACACACACACACACACACACACACACACACACACACACACACACACACGCACACACACACACACACACA
>JAOTAV010049865.1:0-16392 GCA_026546445.1 Cyclargus thomasi
ATCTAGACCTTAGATGATTTTCCCGTATACGAAATTTTGTATGGGATCTGTAAGTCTATAAAATAATTTGTCTATGTAGTCACTAAAGACTGACGAACTCTGTAGCGCAGTGGTTGAGCACGTTGGTAGCTCATGCCGGGGGTCGCGGGGAAGTAACAACAAACGTTTTCTAAGTTCCTGGGTCTTGGATGTGTATTATACAATAAAAAT
Organism: Cyclargus thomasi; assembly: GCA_026546445.1. Lineage (NCBI taxonomy): Eukaryota > Metazoa > Arthropoda > Insecta > Lepidoptera > Lycaenidae > Cyclargus > Cyclargus thomasi. Next base: position 211 of record JAOTAV010049865.1, read on the forward strand.
CTTAAATGTGTATAACATAAAAGTGTTCCGTTGTCTGGTACTCGTACCACAAGACTTTCAGGTACTTACCACGGAACGAGACTGACATGATGTGAAGCGTCCATAGATGTCATATTAAAAATATTGAGTTCTTTCTTTACTATTAGACATAAATATCTAGCTATCGAATGTTCTAGTGGTCATTAGAATAATGTGTTCCAGAATAAATGCCAAAGGACTAACGCAAAACTCGCCGACGGACGACGACATATCCAACGTATTGAAGGAATTCACAGTCGATTTCTTACTGAAGGGATACAACTCCTTAGTGCGGACGCTTCACTCGCAAATCCTGACGAATATAGAACTAGAAATCGACACTTCGCATTTCTTCTGGCTGGTGACGTACTTCCTGAAGTTCGCGACTCAGATCGAGTTGGACTTGGAGCACGTGAGCAATGTGTTGTCGTTCGACATTATATCCTACCTCACGGCGGAGGGAGTCAACCTGTGCGAGCAGTTCGAACTAACTGTCAAAATGGACGGGAACGACCTCAGACCATGTGTGAGAAGACTCCACTTGGTAAGTGACTTTCGAATTGAGTTGTTGACAACGAATTTCAGATTAGAAAATCTTAAAGTAAATTCAATTTTTGTATATAGACGATGCCTGCACCGATGTCCATTCCGACAAAATATGTTTATCGCGCGGAAAAAGTAAATTTTGCCGAAATTAAAAGTATCTTATTTCCTTCTTTGGGACTCAAGGTATCTCAACGCATAAAATTCAAGGTAACGCAATGCAAAAATTTCAGCAAAATCGTTTCAATGGTTTGAGCGTGAAGTGTTAACAGACTGGTGGTTATACTTTCGCATTTATAATATAACTTTTTTATCAGATATCAGGTGTCCCATTGTTCGAAAAGCTAACACGCGATTCTCGACTATTCCCTTTGGGGTTATTTTCAAACACTTACCACCTTCGACGTTTTTCAGGCGGTAACGGCGATCAGGGAATTCGTGCAGGCGATCGACGTGTTCAAGAAGTCGGCGCACATCAGCGACCGCGACAAGGACGAGCTGTTCAAGCTGCAGCTGCAGATGTGCGAGACTGACCAGCTGCGGTCACTCATGGTGCTGCTGCTCCGACACTACAATACCAATCATCACTCTAAGCAGTATTTGCAGGTTCGTTGCTCTAGTATTTATATATTATATAGCTTTACTTTGATGGACGTATTTATAATACTGGTATGGATAGATTAAAAATAAAAATTATCAGGTTTATTATGTTACACGTTATGGGGATTTTGGGGGTTATAATTTTGTATGATAAACCTCGAGCGCAACCCTAAAATATGGCTGTGTGTTTTGGTGCGGCTAACACTGGTTACGAAATTATGACTTGCATTCAAAATAGAATAAATTTAGTATACAATACCAATGTTTTCTGTCTATCGTCATAATAAAAGATAGAAAAGAATGAGTTTGTGAGAAAGAGATGTCGCGTGCCCGCTAAACACGCACTCAAGTGGATGGAATCGTCGTATAGTTGTTGATGAGAGTTGTCTGTTTGTAGGTCTGATGTGTGTATGTTTGATCGCGCTAATTTCTGAAATGTCTTAACCGATTAATATTGTTACAGGACATAATAGTTACAAATCACATACTGCTTATGTGTTTGGACGCGGTAATGCGCTCGTCGGACTACAAGGGAACTAGCACTATGGTGGAACACATACGACAGTGAGTAATATATCTTTTATGTATTTTAATAATTATCTCTCTTTTAAAAATATTATATGGACCATAGAAATATATACAGGGAACTGAACTTTTTTTTACTTGACTACGGCGAAGCAAAAAGGAGGGTTATGATTTTGACCAGTATGTACATATGTATGTAGGTATGGATGTTCATCTGTTAACTCGTAACTTTAAAACTACTTATCCTTTAACTACTTTGGACAAATGAGACGTCGTTGGAAACCTTCCATGATTGTCCGCTGGTTATAGGCTACATGACGTCACGTTAAATTGACCATAGCGCACATCTAGAGGACGGAAGAACGAAAAAAATCTATTTACTGACGGTGACGTGTGGTATCAAATGAAAGAACTGCAACTGTAAGAACCTGTCACCTGCTTATTGTAAGAATTCATAAAATCTCTACAATACAATAATGAATATGAGAAAAAATTACCTAACATTAAGAAATTCATTGAGTGTATGATATCCCTAAAATAATTGAAATAAAAAATAACTTTTAAAAAACCAAAACCCGACGGGTTCGGATGGGTTTTAATTTTCGGTAAAGCCATAAAGTGGCACGAGAATTTTATAAGATAGAGCCTGAAAGTATTGATAATCGCTTATCACTTTTTTTTTTTAAAAAAAGCGGGGCTTGTTTGAAAAACTTGCCTTGATCCCCGATAAAAGTTAAACTTGTCATTAGAACTTACTTTCAGGATCTATTTTATGAAATTCTTGTGCCACTTTATGGCTTTCCCGATTTAACAAATTTATATGCATATTCTGCAGGATCTGCTACTATGTATTTTCTATACCTCTGAGTGATAAGGGTTGTTCGTTCTTGACATTTACGTTCAATGAAGTGGGCGCGGGACGGCTAGTTTAATTTTTTCAACTCTATTGTGCGCGCGGCCCTATGTGTGGGTGAGCCTTGTTTACTCGAACGACGCCTGCCGCACCACATGAATGAAAGTTGTGGCCCTACGTGTGCGTGAGTTGAACATAATAACGTAATGTTTCTGCAGGTTTTCAGCACCGGAGATAATGTACCAGTACGGCCTGTTACTGGAGGACTACGAGGGTAACGGGGAGTTCGTGAACGACTGCGTGTTCACGATGATGCACCATGTTGCCGGCGAGCTGGGCGGCCTGTTCGCGCTCTTTCAGCCACGCATACTCAAGACATTCACCGCCATATGGCAGTCAGAGTTCGAGATTTGCGACGTGAGTGTACATCCCGATAGGAGAGCGTATGAAAAGTTTTTATGATAATAGGAGGCAAGGTCACCGGGTGATGGAAGCGATTGCTGCCCATGCCCATGAACACTTGCAACATCAGTTAAGTTGCAAGTGCGTTGCCGGCCTTTTGTGAGAGAATTGGGAAAGGAATAGGTTAAAGAAATAGAGAAATAGAGAAGTTGGGCCTCACTTACACGACGAAACAAGCGCAAGCGCTGTTTTACGCCGATTTTCTGTGAGGCTGTCTATTGTCAATGTTGCGTGTATGACTACTAGCAGATATGGTTTTTAAAACGTTTCCTTATTTTATAGGATTGGTCGGATATCATCGAGTATGCCATCAACACCTTTGTGAAGAAGCCCCACAAGCTGTACTTGAACAGCAGCAACACGCGGCTGGAACCTGACAACTTGGAGGATAAGAAACACAAAGACAACACAGACGACGCCGAGATGGCCACGCAGGAGAACAAAAAATCAAATCTCTCCAACAATAAGGATAAGTAAGTTTCTAAGTCTTTTACGAATTTAAAAGATTACAAAGAGTAAAATCATTGACTCTATATCTATCCGTTACCTTAAACGTCAAAATCATATTCTTCATAGCTATGGCGTCTGTTTCGGGGTAAATCTACAGAATCATAAATTAAAAATATTTGCTGTCATCCGCTGTGTAAATACTTAGCTAAACTGGAACTGAGTGTTTGTTCCATTATTAGAATTAACGTGATACCGTGCTAATATCGATACTGTAATAGGTCGTCCGCAGTGAGCCGCTGTTAGGATCATAATCATATTGAAAAGTGTAGCAAATCCCACTGTCTTGAGTGATCTACACACCTAAGTCGCCGACAGCTGCATACCTACGTCGGCGGCATAAGCCGGCAGTCTACGTGGATAAAAAATGTCGGTGACACGTACTCTCGCGTGTCGTTGACAAATGAAGATAAGTGGAAGAAGTAGACATAATGCCAGATTTTAAAAACAGCTGGATTTTTGCACAAACGGATGCTTTAAGACCGGAAAACTATTTGTTAATAAAATAATGTGGATTATATGTGTAGCTAGAAGGAATAGGTAAGTTACAAGATTTATCAGAATTTTATAAAAAAAATGAGTATTTATCCGGAGGTTGCAAAATGTTAATTGTTCGCTTCTTCCATTTATGTCTTCAAATATGTCAAATCTTACCGACACATGTAGGTGATGTTGGCGTGTTATGGTAAACGCACATCTATCAGAACCGAACGAGCCAAACGCAACGCAAAGGAAACGAATTTTATAATTCTATTTAAGAAATGTCAAGGAAACTCGCACACTTGCCCGCACCGAATCGTCCGATTTGTCCGAATCGTTTGCTGTCATTGTTAATAAGGCCTTAACATCGATATCGGCTCTGATAGATGTTGTTTACCATTTTACCGTTTTATTATTTTATTTTATTTGGTAAGTAACTGTGCGTGTTATGTTATCAATGAAATTCCAGCTGGTCGGAGAACGAGCTGTCGTCCCTGAGCTGGTTCTACATGCAGTGCAAGACGAAGCCGAACGTTATCGGCGAGATCGTCAACCTGTTCCGGGAGGACGGCATCGCCAAGACCGGCGAGGCGGTGGTCAAGGAGCTCTTCCACCAGTACGTCATCAACAAGGTCGAGTACGAGAGCCTGCTGAGAAAGGACACGGAGTCCAGTGCACAGGTGCAGGAGACGAAGGTATTGACGATTGCATATACTGGAAGTAGACGAGTTTTTTCTTAGGAGAGTAGCGGGACAACGAGCACACGGTTCACCTGATCGAAAGCAGTTACCAAATAGGAATAGGGAGTTAAGCCTCTGGTATACAGATACTGGACGTAACACAGTGCAAACGTTGTTTTAACCGGTTGTCTGAGGGGCCGCGGTATTTTTCCGGTGGAACGCGCTTTTCGTGGTGAAGTCCCACGAAAAATACCCTTATGCAGGGTTCTTTTACAGTTATTAAATAATCTTTTTTTATTGAATTACATTATAAATGTAATTAATTAAATCTCTTTTTAACATTGTAAACATTAGGCAGCAATGGAATGCTGCCTAATGTTTTATATTTCAAAACATAAGTTTTGCCAATGCTTCTCTTTGTGCCGCCATTTGTTAGTAGACGAAACAGTGGTAGGTCAATTAATTATTCTTGTAACGTTCGCTTAGCTCAGAAATAAATTATTTTTTTTATTTTTTTTTATAGAAGTCCCGTGACAACGAGATCGGCAAGCTGTGCGACCAGCTGTCCCAGGACGGCAAGTCCAAGTACCTCCACTGGGTCCAGACGGTGCTGCTGGAGACGTGCTATGCTAAGATCTATCTGGAGAAAAAGTCCCTTAGGACCTTCGATGAGTCCACCGACACCAGTACGAAGTTCGACTCGTTCGTGCCAAAGCCAGTCGTGTCGCCCGTCTCGTATCACGCTTTGAGTGAGTTTTATTTTTTTTTACTTACGACGTACATTGGCACAGAACTTTATAAAAAATTTCAAAATTTCTATGGTCACCTGCAGCAAGTTATGAACAGGCATTAGCTATTGTCCGCGACTTTGTTTTCCCTATTCCTCGTTTCTAAAGTTGGTTACAAAGCAGCCTAAGTTATTCTTTATTAAATTAGCTATCTGCCCAAAATATCCATCAAAATCAGTCCAGCTATTTGAAAAATAAGCTGGTGCAAACATGCATACTGACAAAAAATGAGAAAAAACATCAAATAGTGTTCGCTCTTTTTGTCCTTTCATTTTCCTGAATTGCTTGAATACCTTTACCTTCGTATTGAAATTGGTTTTTTGTTAATGTAACTGTATTTTTGTTTAGTTTTCAACCAATCAGTGCCGCTGGTTCCGTGGAACTGTCAGCAGGCGGCGATCTGCGGTGACCTCAAGTTCCTACAGCTGATACACAAGCTGGGCTTCTATATGCCCGTCGACACGGGGAAGTTGTTCATACGAATACCCAACTTCTGGACGGCGGACGTTCTGTATGAAGTCGCCGGGAAAATCACGCCTATAGACCCCTGTGAGTATTTGAGAAGGTTTCAGTTTTTACTGTTGTTTTGTAGAGCATGGTTGGCGAACCATTGGCATGGGGCATATAATTTTTGGTCTCGCTACTAATAACAAAACATTTTAAAACGTAAGTCTGTCACTGCCAATGAGTATAAAATTATACTCACCATGCACCGAAATCTTCAAAAAGTATTGCGATCATAAAAAAATGTTTGTAAAATAGCTAAAGATTTCTACTAGATGGGCACGTAACATGCGTATTGAATTGCGGGAAAATTGACTTAGCCGTCAATAATAGAGACTCCAACGATAGACACTTCCGTTTGTATAATATTAATTTGATCGTTAACTTTTTCTTTTAGCAAAGCTGAAGTTCTCCCTGGGCGACATATCACAGAGCAGTATTCAGAAGTCTAAGCGCGACTACGCGCCGGCGGTGGGGGCGAGCAAGGCGGCGGACGTGCCCCCTGCTACTGACAACCACTACCAAGTACACAAGGAGAAACATCTCGCTAACATACTCAACTTCACACCCATGTAAGTGCTAATAGAAATATCATCGCTTGGCCAGATAGAGATCGTCTGTGGCCTGAACCCAGTGTATATACTTTATTCGCAATCGAGATGGTACACGGTTCGATCCCGGGTAAATGCCGCCATGCTTCTGCACGAATGGGCCAATCGGAGAAATACATTATACGAATCTGTATAATTTGTCTATGTTGTTCTTATATGTTAGAAAAGTTGCTTGCAAACTGTAACATGATACACAAACAATACCTTTTATAGGCCTGGATCATCCTTCAATCCAGTTAATGTGAATAAACCGAACTGGCTGGAGCTAGTCAGGAAAGCTCAAGAGTATACAATTACGCTGGACTTAGAAAAGTAAGTGGCTAAGTTATTAAAATGGAAATAATATTTTTTAACCCCAAATCATTCACGACGTAACGATTTTAATGTGTCTTAATTGGTACTACCTGCACTTTTGATTTGTCACCATCACACATTTGGACAGATTTCAAGTGAAAGCATAGTGCAATCTTATTATTTTATTCTCTTATATCGTCCTATATATGTCACGTGCTCGTTCATACGAACCATCCATTTCATGGACGGGCCAGTAGTATTTTTTATTTATAAGACATTGTCGTGTCACAATGTCAGTTACCTTATTCCTACGCGAAAGGGCTTTACCGATTTTCAGCAAATTTTGGAAGCATATGCAGTAGGTCAGAATCGAATTTTAATTATTTTTAAACGTTAAACAAAGTAAGTACGGGACAGCTCGTTACATAATAGTTTTTTATAGGTCGATCGTGCAGACGAATAAGAATCCGGCACAGGCGAAATCAAGCAAGTGCGTGCGCACGCGCAGCGCTCGGTTGAGCAGCGCAGTGAGCGGCGCCACAGAGGACCCGCCCCCCGACCCCAAACCCGACACCGCTGCTTACACCCCGCAAACTGACTTTGAATGTAACAACAACAGGTAGCATACATCACGTATTATCATCTCGTTAATGTATTAGAATATAGAAAAATGCAGGTATTTGCAGGGAACGAAAGTTAATTGTGCGCGTGGTTCTATGTGTGGGTAAACCTTTGCACTCGGACGACGCCTGCCACGTCACTGCCCGTATACCTGGCCTGTATACCTGGCCGTAGGCACAACTGAGATAAATGGATATTGGCGTGTGTAATCGCTATGTGGTATGCAATGTTCTAATCCTTCCCGTTTTATCGGCGGAAAGCAATGTCGTTCTGCAGTTTTCAACTTTTAATTATATTATTTAACAAGTGTATAATTTCAGCGTGTGCGAGACGGCGTCGGTGGCGTCGGATCTGACGCGCATGTACGTGTCGGACGAGGACGACAAGTCGGAGATCGTGTCGCGGCCAGTCTCGCCCATGAAGCTGCAAGACGACGACCACAGCTGCAGCGACCTGGAGTGCTTCGCGTCCAAGCGCCCGCGCGTACAGTTTATGAGACCTCTGTAAAAGTGCGCCCGCATATCTCTGTTGTGTATTCCGCGGATCCGCGACACGTCCTTTAATTTATGAGGAGCAATGGAAACAGTTCTATAGTGCGAAGGCGTCATAATAGATCAGATGGTCACAGTGACACTATAGCTATAATAAAACTGCCCTCGTCAGAAGTATTTCGCAGCCGGTGGCTTTGCTGAAATAAAGCCGTTGAGGTTTTAAAAGAATACCACGGCGCATTTACCGCCCCCGGGAAGTCCCTCATAACCTAGTAGCCCTCAGACTGCCAGATATGCATTAATGTATTTCTCTAAAAAAATACATGTCCACAATACGCCATGAAACGGAAAGGCCTTGGCCATAAAAAAGCTTAGATGTCTTTCTGTCCGACGTCTCACAGAAAATGACGAAGACCACGAGAAAGATATCCTGCTCGCACTACTGTATCTTTTTGCTGTGACATGTTGGAATAACGTTGGGATGCCAACTTAGGTGAAAATACATATGCAGAGCTCACAGGTTATATAGCTGCTAAAGCTAGCGAAACACTAGGAGATAGTTTACGAGCATGATATGTGATTAGGGAAATAATTAACGAATAAATGTAATAGACTGGAATCCAAAACCAATATTAAAAGCTTAGCAATCCACTTCCTACTAAAAATACTAAATTAAGTATGAGTTTTCTTTTAAGTGTTTTAAATATGAAGTTGTAAACTTATTACATATCGCGTCTCACTCAATAACGTCTTTGGGCGTTCTCATCTTTGTTGTTTTTAGTGATCACTTATAACTGATATTCAAAAACTTGTTTCGCTACAAGATGATTCAAATGGGATAGAACCATACAAATAATAAAGTACTTTTATATTTCTACTGTAGGGTCAAGTACGAAAACGCATCTCTGTGGACGAGTTTAGGGTATTTTAGTGTTATAGTTGCCAGTAATATAGTCGAATTTAACATGTGAGCGCGGTTAGAGTCAGATAGTCTCTAACCGACATTAGGTTTTATATTTTGATTATAAGTGTAATTCTGTTCATATTAAGTAAAGCTGTTCATATTCACACATGATAGCTCTTTTATTAAAAATGAATTTGAGGAATAAACTAACTATTAAATACTGGACGTGTTCGGTAGCGTTTTTGCATGGGTGCATGCGCTGTTATGACAATGTCACAAAAAATTGTAGTCTGCGCAGTATAAAATTTTACAGCGCATGCCTCAAAAAACGCTACAGAACCCCCTTTTTATGAATAAGGGAGAAAATGGTAATTGTTTATGGATAGGTGCAGACAGTATTGTGTGCCAATAAGACATATTGCAGGTGTTTTAATACTATTAAAGATTTCTTTTCTTAATAACTAGCTTAGAGTCTATTGTGTTTTACCAAAAAATATTATCTGTTATCGATGATATAAATCAAGAATATATTTAAAAGTATGATATGTTGAGGTACGACTTCGGTCTTGCCTGTAACACAAAATGTACAGCAAACTCTAATAATTTAATTCCCAACCAAAAATTTTAATAATGATAATTATTAAATTGTTAATGGTAATGCGTCTATCACAAAACATTTAAAATGAAAATATAACATATTATATATGAAAAAATTGAACATGTAACTGGTGCAAAATGTAGTAGACATCTTAAATTTAAAGAAATTATTTTTAAAACAAAAAAATTGTTCTGTAAAAGGTATGAGGTTCTTACTGTTTTATAGATTTTTACCAAGCGATTTAATATCGATAAAACATATACTAAACTTAGTAGTTTGAACAAAAGTTGAAGTCCAGTAATGATGGACCAGATTATCTATTATATTGCTAATTGATACATATTTGTAATATTATAAACAACGGCAGTTTATACAATTATATATATACATAAAAAAATTTTGTTGGCCATCCTAGTCTGCGACTTAAGAGCTGTAAAATAAATATAAAGAAACCATATTTTTAAGGCATTTTAGTTGGTGTCAATTTAAATCTCCTAAAGGTACCGACGAACAAAGTTCAAAGTATAACAATAATTACATATTTACTTCTCTCTAACATTAAAATATATGTTGTGTTTAAGATAATTATAAAATAAGTATATAAATGTTGTTAAATTTAGTGTAGGTAGACAATTATTATTTTTACAAACTATTATTATAATTAAAACAAATGTGTCGGATAGTAACCGTTTTTTATTTACTTTAACATTGATTAATACTTTTTTTGGAATATGCCAATACCAAAGATATTATAAGTGTCAATACCTACTGTATTTAAAATAATGAATATTGGTTAGGATGTAATTTATTGTTTTACTCATTTATTTGTAGTACTCATCAGTAGTCGGAGTTCGAGTATATTTGTCAAGCCATGTTCCATAGAAGTAGATTTCTATTCAGTTGACCCTACCTATGTCAGTTGGTCGGAATATGTGTAACTCCTTGTAACTCTTGGGGTAAGCTGTCATTGACACAACAACAAATAATGGAAAATAAAAAAAGTAATTGGTAACAACAATAATAATTTATTAAAGTATGCCTACAACAATACAACACGTAACAACAATTGTTAAAAAAAACCTACACAACTAATAACAAAATAAAGCAGAGAATTCAGTAGATGATACTATCAACAGATGAGTTTATACAATATTGTAACAAGAAATTGAACACACATAGTTATAACTTACTTAGTAGTACCTGAGTGTTTTAAATATAATCATTACACTAGGTACACTAACGTATGTTCAATATCTTCATATAATATTTTCAATATACAGATAGAAAGTTTTAACTTCAATATTATTATAGCATCTTTCTATCTTTCATTTACACATCACAACAACATAACAACATCGTCGTTGCGTTTGCGTCGTTTTTCGTAACTATCCAACAAAGCAGAATATTTAAGAAACTATTTTAGTAGTGATTACTAAACTTGTTTTGTGAGTTGAATTTTTTGAAGGCGACGTTGGAGTTGTGACCGTCCTGGTCTCCGGAGTAGTCATCGGAACCGCCGTAGTAGGCGGGCGAGGCGTCGGCCGAGTAGTCGGCGTGCAGCGTGCCGCTATACCCCTCTCCGTCGCTAGTATTCACATTGTAGTGATCGTTATTTTCGGAATTATCGTGGGGAGCCCCCTCCTGCACCTGGTACAAGTTGCCGTCTGCTTGAACGTTCTGGAAGGGGCCGTGATTGACGTCGAGGGCCTGATGCTGCTGGATCTGATGCTCGTGGTGCGGGTTCGGCGCGGGCTGCGGGATTTTGACGATCTGCGGCACGGGGACGGGATAGGGCCGGTTCACGTGTACTGGATATGGCACTTTCTCTATAACCTTGACGGGGTACGGCACGGGGACCTTGACGGCGATAGTCTTGGTGATTTTGATGACGCGGACGGGGGTCTCCGGCACCTCCACGTGCTCGCCGAGGTCCTGCAGCTCGGTCTCGTACCCCTCCACGGGAATAGTGTGGGAACCGTGCTCGGTCAGCCCTGAACGTATGCTCAGACAGAACACGGCTAATATGAGTATCTGAAACAATCGATAGATTCATCAATTTCAAATTAGTCCTAAAATTAGGGAAATCTTCCATCTAATAAAGTGAAAGCAGATTAGATCATTTAGACGGGATGATCCTATCCTAAGTCGGTACCTAGCTTCATCTCGAACGATTTACATAATTGCCGCTGTTATGTAATATCAAACACAAAAAAAAAAACCTTTATGCAATACTTTATATAACCCGATACAAAACCATTCACTACAGTTACAAAAAGTAAACCAAGCATAGAATACTGACCGGCGAATTCATTGTGTAGCAGTGAGCGGGAACCGAGCTTCAAAATGCACTGTCGTGGTGTGGTCGTACCTGGTAGTTTTATACAGCGCCTTTCTACGGCTCAGAGAGGCTCGATTACTCGACATTAGGTACCTAGATGAAGTGCAGGTGCGAAACATTCACCATTGTTAGGATAGAAGTGGGGCTTCGGTTTAATTAGGTAGCCCCTGATTACTTCCTAGGAAGTGGTGTTCTCACCAGTTTGGACAGGTGGAGGTGAAATATTAAATGAAATTTCAAATTGAAGGCGAAAACTGAAAACTAGATATAAGAGAATAATATCAGAGACCAAATTTCTCTATGATAATATGTTAATTTCCTATTATTATAACAAACAAAATGTTCAAAATCAACAAGAACCGGATTTTCATAAAAATGCAATCATAAGATAGGATTAATAATAAGTAGGTAATCACTAATGAATGTTATAAAAGTAAGAAATTGCACTGTAGTTTTTTGCGATGCAAAATTATGTTACGAGCGGAACGGATTGCCTCATGACAAACGAAACAATTTTACGAATCCTATCTTATGATAGCATTTTTTTAGTAACGTTATAAAAACTAGCTGGCAGGCGACAGATTACACCTATGTAATATTGAATCAACATGACCGACTAAATGTTGTAGGTCCGCCATCTCCGGCCTTCGCCTATGAATCAATTTTACTGATAGTATTTACATGGTCTGAAGCGTTAAATTATTATTTTATATTTTATCCTTTTATGCGGGTTTATTTTAATCGCAGTATGTTTAAATAGAAGTACATTTTATGTAACTAAATAAAGCTTGCTTAACTATTGACATATTACTCAGGCAATTTTATCCTGTATTACAAAATGTAGTTTGTAACTATATCTGTTATAAGTATGTAGTTACAAACACAAACTTTTGAAGGGATTTTAGGTAAAATAAGTAAAAAACATGAATGGTAAAGATTAAAATGTTATAATACATAAAAATTATAAAAGAAACAGTTACATTTGTGTTAAATTAATACATTTTATACTTTCAATCTATCAGAAAGTACTCTTACAATAGAACCCGATCCACCAACATTAAAAGCTTTTTCATGCCACAGTAAAAGATGTCCGCTGGAACCTTCAGTAGGGTATTCAAATCCTCTATAAATATACTTCATGAGAATATCTATGTCATCTAAGGAAAGACTTCCAACAGCTTCTTCTATTTGGGCAGATTTAATAGCAAGAAGAACTTTTAATGTGAGCGTCAGTGCACTGTCCTGTAAAATACAAGATTTAATATTATAATCTTTCTGAAAATTCTATAACAATTGCAAAAATTTATTATAATACATACTTTTACCACTTGATTGGAAGATCCAAGTGGAGCATTATTTAGTACATTTTTGAGGGCATCAATGTATCGTCCTGTATATTATTTGTAAGGAAATTCAGTTTACATTACATTAAACATTACTTGTTGTTCTATCCTCATGTCTAGGCAGAAAGTATTTCTCTTGGGCTTATGGTAATTTAAAATTCTGTCTCAGGCACTACAGTATTTGAAGGATACTTATTTTGCTCTGAAACTGTATGAATCATCCACTAATGGATGCAAAGGCCTGAAAGTAATGTGACTTGGTGATGTTTGCAATTAGTGATGTATGTGTAGGATTTGCGGCAGCTACAAAGGCTACTTGTGCTACATGTAGCAAAAAGAATACTGACAGAAATCATAAATGTGTAAAATTTTCATCAGAGTATGCATATTATATCAAAACAAGAACCCTGTGGTCAAAATTCCCCCATAAATATTTTTCACTTTATCAGTCTTCAATTTGGCATAAAGGTCTTGTTACCAGGCCATCTAATTTTATTGAAAAAAATCAAAGAAGTCAACCATCTACAAAAGACTATTTTGTATATGATTATTGTGTCATGTCAAAATATTGCAGTGTGCATGTGGTTTTGTGTATAGCTTTTTATTTAAAAGTGCAAGATTAAGGAATATTTTACAATACTATTGGTATTAAGCCTGTATATCAACTATAACTGGGAAAAATTTCATGCTTTTACATCTATGCATCTTTTGTAAAAAAAAACTTTGTATCTTAAGTTTTTTGCTCACTTATTAATATATAGATTAGTACATAATTTTATATGGATCATGCAGAACTTATTATGTGTTTGAAAGAAATGAATTTAATTTGAATTTTTTTATTGTAGTTTATTCTGGTTTTCATATTTACGAGTTTAAATTCTTTATAAAGGAGACTAGTAATGAATAATTTTATCATTGATAAGAGTTTGATTTATTGACTTAAAATAAATTTATGTTAAATTGTAAGAAATGTTAAAAGTGTTTACAGCTTTATTGATTATTTTTTCTTTCTAAGCATGCATACTTGATATGTTAGAATTTTTTATGCTTTAAAGACCACATTTTTGCGATGACTAATACTTGACTACTTTTATTACTGAGTCATATAGTTAAGTATTTTTACTGTACAACTTGAACATACCATGTACTATATTCATAGAAACTAATATAAATATATATCTTAAAACATACATTATTTATTATAAAGTGGCAAGCGTTTGTAATATAGGATGTTTTGCGTTAAAAAAGGATATTGATTAAGTAAAGCGCAAACTTCGGCTTCATCGGGTCCAGTTGGTATAGATTGCTCGGCTTCATCTTCTCGAAAATTGTCTTCATTATACTGGTCGATATCGATTTTACGAAAAGCAGAACTAGAAGTATTTTTGGCCATTATAAATTTATATCGTATTATAATAGTTTATAACTTATGATTTGATTTCAAAAAATATTTCTTGTTGTGAGAAACTGTAAGAAAGTAGAAATAAGAAATTGTCACATGTCAAAGTCAACATTTGTCTTATACTTTTTTGGTTTGGCGCGCTATGAGTTATGCTTATGACACTATGCCATAGAAAATTATTATAGCCTATAGGTGCTGTACACATTGGCGTATTGGAATAAAAAAAATTAGCTACAATTACAAACTACAAACTACACGCCTATGGCTGTACTCTTGCCGAGATACAGCGAAACCGGATGAGAGAATGTAAATGGGTGCACTCGCCTCGTCTGAAAGTATACAGCCGCCATAATATTTATCAATGTCAACACGACCATCTTTTTTATGCAAGTATGGTTTCTTTGTCGAATAGTTTTCTTTTGTTTATTCATAGGTTGCAAGTTGACTACAACAGACGAGGACAGCCAGCAGGAGGCTGCAACTTGCAAGATACAAGTTTATTTGTTTGACACTGAAATCTTCTTCTTCTTGGCTTAAGCCTTCTCGTTTAGGAGTCACTGAGAAGATCATTAAAAACACAACATGACGCAAGAGTCAAGACAGACTGTCAAATTAGATGTCAAATGTCAATATCTATTTGCGATTTGTTGGTTTCTCAAATTAATTTTGTGTTTCGTACATTGTAAATTATTGTAATTGTTGCTATTCGATTACTTGCAATACCTCCAGACTGGATTTAACAGATTTTATCTGTTAAACATTGTTTAGTGTTCCCCTTTCACCTTTTTTTAGCCATAATGACCATGGGCGATGAACTGCCTGTTACTTCTTTAGTTTTACCTGTTCTCATTCGTCCTGTTCTATCTCAGGTAAATAAGTCGTTTGTTTGTGTAATGACGTGATTAATTTTACATATTATGTTGAAAATTGATCTATTGAAATTAGAGAAACTTAAATCCGATCATGGGTATTGATGTCACAATCTATTTACGCAATAACGTATGTTGCAGCTAGAGAAATATCATTTGGGAGCGTCACAAACCCTACGAGCTGCACTCACCAAGGCGGAAGCGGCTGTGCCAGGACTAAACTATGATCTTGTTGCTGGTATTATGCGAAGAGCTGATATACCTGTAAACATGAATGAGAGCTTGCTCCGTCTGCAGGGAACGCTTTCTGAAGCTGAATGTACAGTCATCGTTACTTTTTTGTTTGGTTTTTTTTGTTGAATGAGAGAACCAGTTTTCAGTTGTATAAAAAATGTCACCAAAGCACCATTAAATAACATTGTTAATAGAGTATGAAATAACTTGTATTAAAATATTGATACTATGGAATTGTGTAAATGTGTTTGTATATAACAAAATTTTAATTGGAATGAATTTGTTTTACAGGTGCTGATTTACGCCTAAACAGGTCAGAGGAAGCCTTCCAAGAATTAAACAAAAAGTCAGCATCTTTAAAGAAAATTTTAAGCAGAATTCCTGATGAAATAACTGACAGAAAAACATTCCTTGAAACGATCAAGTAAGACTTTTTATAGATTACACTGGTCAACAAAAATTTGTAACAAGAAAGGTGCTTACTAATTTTGAATTACCTACCTACCCTCATATAAAA
>JAOTAV010049876.1:0-16391 GCA_026546445.1 Cyclargus thomasi
CACGTATTTAGTGTCACGTGACTGCTGACTGGCTGGAACTTGGCTGGGAATAAGAGGTCATAATAACCCCCCAGAATAAAATAAGGAACGAAAGTTTGTTTCCCATTAAGCGATAGCGCTAAGCTGATTTTTCCTCAGTGAATTCATTTATGAGTCGCATACAAGCCCTAAACTATTATTACATTATTTGTTGACACCTTGTAATATTGGTATAATTTTCATATTTGGCTCAAGCTAACTTCGTATTTAATATCACTTAGAGGGTAAGCAATTCACTTTGAAGCCTAGTACGTCTATATTCCATTTTGAAGCTTTGAGAAATTATGTTTGAAATGGAATGTTTGGATACAAATCTGACGTTCAAACATGACCTGGAATTTCGTCGCTAGTTACATTTTGATATCGAATCATACCTACTATGTCTAAAGATAGTGTATTTGACGTTAAATAAAAAGAATTAAAAGCAAAGACATTTTAATATCTTTGTTTAAAAGTTTATCGATCCGTACTAGTATTAAAATGCAACAGTGTGAGTGTCATTAGCAAAAGACACAGTACATAACAGTAGGGGAGGTGAGAGTGGTAATTTTGTAGTAACTCGAGCGACCTAGTATATACTTCTTAATAACTCGATAAATATACAAAATAAAAAAAAACCCTTCTACAAAAACTCGGTAACAGAATTTTGTATGGGGTGTTAAAATACTGAGTCCGTCGAATACGCGGTTTTGCGAAACGAAGAAATATGCGTGAAGATTAGAGGCATTTTTGTGATTTTTTTAATGAAGAAAATTTTAAGATATCGTGTTTTCACTGCTACAAGAGCTCACAAATATAATGTAGTATCTATGTTTAAAAACTGAAATGATTCGTAGCTTATTATCAAGTATAAAACGGAAATATGCAATAGTCAATTTTGCTTTTTGTCCTCTTCAGCACCAATATTCAATTTGATGAAAACAAAATTGGTGAAAATGAAACGGTATCAAAATCCATCCCTCCAATTCGTGACACACGCCGTCCTGAGCGTGACGTGGAGAACTATTTATCTGATGTACGATTTTAATTAAAATTCACTTCAATGCGTGCGAATAATTTGCTCGTTTTTCGGGTTTAATAGACTATATAGAGAAATACAGGGTGTAACAAAAGTAAGTGATAAAACTTTATGGATCATGTGTGTATATAGAGTTCACTGTGAAAGTAGCATCACTGTAAGCGAAAACAAATTCGCGAGGTGCCTGAACGACATGAGTTTGCTTAAACAAATCACTTTTTTTCTGCTTTCAACGCTGCAACTTTCACAAGTTTTATCAGTTCCTTTTGTTACTCTCAGTCCTGTTCGTATATGAACTCAATGAGAAACATTCCACCAGCAAAAACGCATTGAAAGCGGTTGATTCGACGCTTGAAGGTTAACTCAAAATGTAAAAATTTTCGTTTCCTAACTTTAAAAACGACGTCGAAATTGTTCGGCAATTGAGCGCGATGGAGTCGGAGGTGCAAACGCGTAACAAAGGGTCTGTCTGTTACGTGGCTGAATGCACCGGATTGATTGATGGCTGATAGAGCGCGCTCCAATACTTTCTATTTACGTTACAATTTTATATCCAAACAAAGTATCGTAACAAACATTGATGTCAAGTTTTAGATAATTTTAAGGTAGCTTTCCTCGCGACACGTGATGAGAGATGATAATGAATAGGTTTCATGTTGCTTTACGCCACTAAGCAACGACAGCTTATTAAGCCCATAAGACTAGCCTGGACTATTAAAGGTGACCTTTTCTTAGTAAGAGTTGTTTTTGTTTTAGTTTAACTTAGTAAAAGTTTTTATTTATATGCAATAAATTGTAAGTTAACGATTTAAAGCAAACTTAAGCATTAATCTAAAACTCAATTAGTTTAAACACAATATTTGTAACATTAAAGGGCTTTTTCACCACTTTCTGATAAGTACCGTATAAACCTTCCATAAGTTACTTGACAGATGACGTATGGGGAATCTGTAAATTAAGTTGTGGATAGCTCATCCGACACTTATCAGGAAAACACAAAAGGCCCTAAAAGTCGCAAATGAAAGGTTTTGGTTAAACTAAGATTTTAAAATTAGAATGCACCGATTTGGTCATTAAAAGTCGATTATGGCGCGAATATAGCCTCCCAATTGCTTTTCAATTAAGACGAGACTTGAGTCAGTCTCCAGCGAGCTGTAACTACATAAATTATCTAGGTTACTGACCGTCTAACACATAGACTGCAGAAACTGAGAGATATTCCAGATGAAAAAATGAAATTAGTAATTTTGTAGCACATTTCATGCCAAATAAATGTTGTCTTAATGAAGAATTATTGTGCATTAGTTCTAGCATCATGTAGATGCCAGTACTAAATACACGACCGGTTTCGACAAACCTGATGATGACTTTGTCAAAACCGGTCGTGTATTTATTATAAATTTGTAAAATCTAAGAAAATATACTAGAAAAAGTGCAAGAAAAGTGTGTTTCATTAAGTATCAGTAAAATTGGCTTAGCGGCTTAGGCGTGAAGAAGTAACCGACAGAAAGATAGAGAGACGAAAAGATAGACGGATACATTTTCACATTTATGATATTGGTATCGTAATTTTCCACTCCGGTTAAAAAGTGTTTTTCATATATTTATGCCCTACATAAAATTTGACTTATAAAAACACAAACTTAAAAATGTATCAGTGCCATACTAGGCTCAGTATGCGATTGGGAGTGAAAATAGGGGTGAATCGGGGTGAATAGGGTGAATTCATCGAACCCTCCCCCGTCAGCCTTCAATTATTCAGAAGGAATGTTTGACAGCTTTTTATTAATTCACATATCACCCCTCTGACTGAAACTTTTTCAATTAAGAAGAACGATGCTGAAATTCAAAAATAATTTGGCGAAACTTATCATCATCAGCGCCCGTTTTTTTAAATACTGTCGTATTGATTCAGTTTGAACCGAAAATAATAAATAGAAAATAATAGTTCCGTAATATTTAAGAGCAAAAACCTTGATGATTTATCGTCTTTTACTAACCATGATGATTTATCGTATTTTATCGATTTTACTGTGTGTTACATTACATTATTGTATGGTTACCATTTTAGTCGAATCAAATCAAAATCATTTATTTCGGGCACGATAGACCCATATATTATAAAAGATACCTTAAAATCTAACGTACATATTAATATATCCTTAAAAACTAACGCTTAGTCACGTGTTTTCGGTGACGTGGCGCACTTCGTTCCGGAGTCTCCCCCGGTACCTCTGGTAGGCTAAGCCCAGCAGCCAGAAGTCCTACGCCATTTTAAGTTACGTGTTGCTATTATTGATATCATCCGTATCACTCACTCGACGAAACACAACTTTTTGTGGTATTTCTCTTGTCGAATGGGCCCATTCCTGCCAAAGCTATTCCATTGCTTTTCAAGTTTCTTTTATATGTATTTTTGGATATCTGTTTTCACTTCAGCTTCAGCTTTTCCGTATTGCATTGATACAAGGAAATCATGGTTTCCCGAAGTCACCGGATGAGGCTCGAGCTTAATGAAATAGCCGTTTTACAACCGACACGGGAAAAGCTAAGGTGCCATTAATCTTTTAAGAAATTTACACAGAAAATGAGCTGGAAAATAGTTTTTTAAAAACATTCTAACGTCATGAACTCAAACTATTTTTTTTTGGTAACCTTAACATAAATTCGTTATCGGCCCCCGACACCGGTATCACATTGGATGATGTAAAAACGCTCTTAGCATGCGTATTGAAAATAAACTGCTTTGTCCTTCGATCAAATATTATGAAGATTCACAGTTGCCGTCTTAAAAGTGGCACCGGCAAAACCGCGCATAGTGCCTTGTTCCGCTCCTAGTCGCTCCGAGACCGCGAGATTTAACTATTGTAGGATTGTGAGCTTTAATTTATTTAATTAAGTTTTATTTTTGATACACTTGATTTTGTGTCAGATAGTCTTATTCAATTTTGAAGGAATCTGTGCATTTAAGTAATGTTTGATCGAAGGCTCTGTCATAATGTATTGTTAAATAAAACAAGTGGAACTTGTTAATTTTGTTTTCATTTTGGTAAAAATAATGATTGTATTTTTACTACTCTAACTATAACAAAAATCTTAGCCATATATTTTTCTGAACATCAAATCTACTTTCAAAGGCTTACTTCTACTAGATTTCGTATATCAAGTAATATAAAAGAAACAAAACTCATTTACCCGTAGTAAAATTTTCAGTGTATTTTTAGTGTATTCTTTTATTGTTTGTGGTCTAGATATAATCTGAGTTAAAGCTTTGTTTGTTTCAGTCTAGACTAGATTGAAAGCTTTTCAATAAAGTTTTTAATTTTGCTTTTCTCATCCCTAGATAATCGATGGGAGAATAAATTTAAATTACTTCAAGACATTTTTTTTTGACGGTATAAGAATACCTTCTTTAGTAAAAAATCTCACTGTTGTTGAAATAAAAATGTTGTTATCTGGGAATTTTATTACAAAACTCACGCCAACTTTATACTTTATAATATATGATTCCCAAGCCCACAGACACAAAGATTCTCCGAATTTTGCGTCTTCGTAAAACTTTTAATTCGTACCAAAACACAAATCTTACCATGAGTACTCCAATTAAGTCGATGTCTCGTTTCATTAGGGGTGCCGAATTAAGCTTATTCTCGTTGGTTTTCCTCAGCGGGGTGTGACGTGGTTAGCAGCCCTGCTGTTCTGTTAATTAGTCTTACCTTACACGTTACAACATTCAAAGGGGATCATGTAGGTACGCCTTAATTAAAATCTTGATCAATACCATTGTTGCTGTGTCTTGAGATTTCAGTATGATTTCCATTTAATCACATAATATCATCGACATTTTCATCATTATGGTAAACGCAAATGTATCACAGCCGAACGAATCGAAGTTATTTCCTCTTTGAATTTGACCCGCGAACGATTCGGACGAATCGAGCGATTCGGTACGGGCAAATGTGTGAGCTCCCATGACATTTCATACATCGAATTCTGCAATTCGTTTTCTTCGCCGCGTTGGGCATATTCATATTCTTGGGAGTGTGATCTTTGGCATAACGGAAGGACTACAATGCTTAACAACTTATTTTGAAAATCTGTTGTCGTATACTACGGTGACCTCATTGATAGCTCCAAGAACTCCGTGTCTTTAAGCTTTTTTGTCATAATTATTACTGGAAACAATCTAACACAATAAATTCCAACGTAATCTAAAACCTAGCTTAGTAGTCGTAATTATTATTACCCTTTGTTCCCGTGACGCTGTCCCTTTAGTTCTTTGACTTTCGGTCATTGCAACTTTGTGTTTTCTCCCGCTTTGTTTTGGGGAGTGAATTCTTCCTACTTCTTCTATCTTCTTCTGATTAATTCCGTTGCGGATCCTAAGGCAGCTTTATCAATTCCTTCGGGCTCCCAAAGATCCAATAAAAAGGTTTTTGTGGTTAGATAGTCGATCCTGGCGACACAGGAGATGTAGGGGTGGGAATGTGTGGTGGGGCAAAGACCGTTCGGCGTGTTCGATACTGATAGATGCGCGTTCTGCATTCGAATCATTGTTAGCTTAACCGACAAACGTTGTACGTTATCAAAGGGCACAGGTATGAGCCGATTCTTGGCCTATAGCATTTTAATTCGATGAAAATTTTATACTAAATACAAAATATTAAAATTACTTTCTTTCACGTCGAAAATTATGAAGATTATATTATATTCAACAGGGCCAGAGGGGTAGAATGTTGAGACGACTTTGGCCTACTTGTACAGGTGGCACTCTAGCGCCCATCCCACCCATTAAGAATTTCACGGCGGCTAAAACAACAGTCTGAAATACTAACAGGCGTGTCCTATTTTTCAACATCAGCTTTACAAGATTCTAATGCATCATCATCGCCCTGTCGAATTTCTCATTAATTTTTATACGAATTATAAAAACTATTGAAACTTAACTCCCATAGTATAATGACCGTAGTATTACCGTTTTGAAATTGGTTCCTTTCAAACCGTCATGGAACATCTGCCCGATAGAATTAGCTTAAATATTAAAAAAAAATTAAATGGCATACATTACTTGAAGTCTCGTAGAACATTTTTTTTGGCGGAGTCCCTCTTCCCTAGTTTTAATAATTTGTAGCAGTTTGTTTGTTTGTTTTGTTTTGTGGCAGTTTTAAAATAGATCATGAGCGAATTGCGCTTAGAAATCTTTTAATCCTTAGCTTGTCTAATAGAACTTGTAATGGAAAATTTCACACCTGAAGAAAATAATGAGAAGAAAATAGTTTGTGTTTAACTTACGAGAATACCAGACTAAATAATATATTAAGACATAGCTAAAGCGGGCAGTGCACTCGGATTTAATGAAAAAATGTATAACTACACTTAAAACGGGGCTATACTATTTCATTGCGTTGCGTTGTGGCCACAGCAGCGGTGTTCCAACGGCGTATAATAATATAGATTTTAGCCTCTGGGAGACAAATTTAATGCAGAATATAGTATAATATTTTCTAATTTGAACATATAAGTAGAAGAAGCGGACTACTAACCATTTGTTTTGAAAGGTTATTCTTATTCTTGTCATTATCTGTAGGCTGGTTTTAACATAATTCTATCAATTCATGTCGATTCTCTACCTGCCTAATAATATTATTGAAATCATAATTTTTTTACTCACAGACCGCAGAATAACAAAACACAAATGAAAAATAAAAATATAAATAGTTCATAACATAAGTATTTTTTAAAACATATTATTTTCATATCCAATATCATAGAATATCACTGCTAATTAAACAAACTTGTGGTGAAAATATCGTTGACCCTCTCATAGCACTTCCAATTTTCAACTCATATCCAATCCGTGTTTGGGATATGCGTTTCGATAACGCGCGTTTTCGCAACGCAGTCCCTAAGTTCGTTTCACCGCAACGCGCCGGGGCACTATGGCTTCGCTTTCAGCCAATAGGGTTTGGATTAGTTCGTGAAAATTTAATTCGGCCCCAAAGAGCGAAACATAATATCACAGTTTTATAGTATTGTTTTATTTAATCCCGGCCCGCTCCATATTTCTACATGATCCTGGTCTCACCCAAGCCTTTATGATTTTTAAAACAGGACACGTATAAAATATCCCTTTTTCCAGAACTTTCTTCGATGAGATAAATAATTCGTGATCGGAATTGTTGGAATTTTATTCAATAAGGTAGGGACTGATTGGGAACACGAGTAGATGTCGTGAGCGTAGTTCTCTTAAACTTTAGCATATTAAATGATCTGTTACAATCACACTAATATTTTCTATCTGAATGTATATTTCGCTATGTCTCTCGTCTCTCTCTCGCGTCTATCCTCTTGCTTAAACTTTTGGTTTGGAGATAATAGTTGTTTTGAGAATCATATGCCTCTAACATTCTTATGCCTCTAACAAAAGTCCTGTGTCGCAGTAACTTTCAATACGTGACTGAAGGATACATTCTATTTTTAGGCCTGGAAGAACATGCAGTATCTGTGCGTTAACCGAACAACGTCCGTTAAGTAAGCCTTCGTAGAGTCCAAATCCTGAGGATACCCCTGTGTTGGGGCGAAACGCGCGTCGAGGTTCTAAACCCGCATCCTCACTTGCAAGTTGAGGTTAGTTTTCGCAGAATATTGCTAAAAATCTTAATTTACTAAACTTGCTATGGATTTCCGCCAAGTAACGCCTGATTCTATTAAATCTTTTGCTTTTATTTTGTCTTTTAAGTTTATATTCATAATATTTCAAATATTCAAATCAAATATTAGTATGTTATAAATACCTACTATACGATTATTCCCAATGTATTATCGCAAATCATCATCGAATTTGGCGTAACAAGCTCTTTAAACTCGCCGCGAAAGTTGGATATCTCAAGATATTAAGTACAACCCCCGAGGGCAATGCCAATTTTCCGATTAAACTGTTTAGTTTAAGGTGAGATAACAAAAGATAAAGGTTCGGTGACAATTGAGTTAAATATGGATAAACTTCGGAATAGCGTAATCTTCATCAAAGGTTTAAGCCTCGGCACCGTTATACCTTGATTATTTCTATGAATATTTATTGAATATATTATCAGGATATTCGCTGCCCTAAATAGATCATTTTGCAATACTGCTAAAAACAATTCATTTTTCTTGTAAATAACTACTAATTTTGCAAAACAGTTACTATACAATCAATTAAAATTGACTTTGAAGTAACTATTTTATCAAAATTATTCAATTTACGTTACTTACCGACCACTCGCTGACGAAAGATAATCACAAATATTTTTTATTGTTTAAGATTAATTACTTGAAAGCATGTTTGCAGATAATGGTAAAGAATTTGACGAGTTTTGACCATATTTGGTATGCACGTTAGGTATAAGCTGACAAAATTTTCCGGATTATTAATAATTAATTAATCTTCTGATCATAAGAAGACAAAGCCGCGACAATTACATTAACTATAAATAATATGTAAATAAATTAAGCCTTTATTACCGATCACTTAACAAGTTTTTGTATATTGAGGGAAATTGGTAGAGAGCCAGTTGACAGATCTACGTCATTTGGTCGCAGTATGTCAATTCCATATAACTCGTGATCTGTCAGTTGAGTTTGACATAACCCGATCAAATTACATAAATAGCTTTAGAAACCGATGACTTAAAGTTTACACTGGGCCTACAACGACCACATTACGTTGAGTGTTCGGTAAGTCACGTAAATATAGGTACAAATAAGATGTTTTTAAGACCAAAAGTAATCTTAGTTACTCCGCATCTTTTTAACTAAAGCTATGCCAAAAATCCAAATCGATTTGTTGCTATATTAGAGCATGAAGAAGGGACAAACAAACAAACAACACATACTTCCCCACTAATAATATAAAAGTATGGAATACAAGCCGTATACTTTGCTTATATAGACATGACAAACTTGGCAACATTTGTACATACAATATACACCCATATCGATACTCCACAAGCATTTGTTCCAAAGTAGGTTTTTAGAAGACTTAACAGAAATGTTTTGTACGTAAAGAGGTCGCGCGCTAATCGAGCACAAGTCGCAACTCCCATTCAAGTGTAACCCACGGCAGTGTGTCATCCAGGGTTGCCAGATTACTACATAACATTGTGTGTATATATATATTTTTTAATTAGGAGGCAAACGAGCAAATGGGTCACCTTGCAGAAAGCAACTACCGCCTATGACCACATGTAGCGTCGTGAGAGTTGTAGGTGCGTTGCTGACCGTAAAAAAAAAAATTCTATCAGTTTTGCAGGCAGTGATGATATTATCCAGCAGCTCGTATCGGTCTGAAAATATTGTTGGCGTGAATAGTTCATTCCAGTCCCAGTTTTACTATGCCTGGTAGAAATCTACGCGAGAAGCCCACTCAGACTAGAACTTCGATGTTTGTTTGTCTGCCTGTCCGTTTTTCCGTCCGTCTGTGTGTCTCCAGGCTGTCTAAAAAACGGTTACAACTAGAGAATTGAAATTTTCACAGAATATGTGCCGGCATAACAACAAATACTAAAAAGAATAAAATTAAATATTACTAGTACAACAAATATGTTTTTTGCTATTTCCTTCCTCTTCCTTCCTAACAATGTAGTCCAATTTATCAGGACGCGCTTCTAATAAGCAGCGTGGTCAAGCGGTTAAAGTTGCTGGTTTAACGCACTAGACCGGTGCGTTAAACCTCGGAAACGTGGGTTGAAATCCTGCCTATACAATACAATAAAACATTTTTTTCTTATAATTTTTTGCTCGCTGCTGGTACGGAACCCTTCTTCGGCGAGTACATCTATCGCGAGTCAGTTTTTCAAATTCAATACTATTGTATATTTTGAACTACAAATGCATTGGCGGAATCACATTAGTTTTGGAAGTTTGTTTGTTTGAATGTTTATCAAATTTAGGAAACACAATTGAAACTGAAATCTGCACAGTGTAAACACAAAAATATAACTACTACTAATATTGTTACCTTAACATTTTATAAAACTTTATTTTTTAAATGCATATTAGAATACACAGTTTTTTTTATTTCAAGCATGTTCACAAAAAGTAGTGAACCTCAATATTAGGGGAAAGAATCTAGCACAGAAATATCGCTTTGTGGGTTACGTAAAGCAACAAACTTGCCTTTTTCGCATGTAAAAAATACCTAATTTGAAATGCACGTCGGCCCCCACGGCGTGAACTGGAAACATTTGGAATTGAAATTCTAGAGCTGCCACGAAATTCTAGGATACACGTCCAAAATTTTAGGATATACGAGAATTCCTACGAGCAAATGTTTTTCTAAGCCTTTTCCTTGAATACGTTTTTAGTCCGTTTTAGCCCTGACAGCAACAGGTGTTACTGTAATTAGATAAATTGGCCTATACGTTCTCCAGATTAATCGTTTGCATTTAAATATTCATTTTTATTTAAATGTGATAAAATATCTAAAGTCAATATGAAGGTCGGGCTTAAGCTTAGCATACAGTAAATATTATGAAATAGGCTAAGAAATTATTTGATAAATTATACCCCGAAGGAATACATAGCAAATTTGTATTAAAATATGTACTTATTAAGCAAACAGAACGGTAGCAAGAGCTGGATTATAAAAAGAACTAGCTTTTGCTCGTAACTTTGTCTGAGTAGAAATTCCTTGGGAAACATAATTTATTCCTAAGACCAAAAGTTTACTCTCGGTCTTTATCAGGGGTCGGAACCGGTTTCGAAATAGCGGTTTATAACGTTCTGAAAATCAGTTAAATTCCGTTCTTTGATTAACCGGTTATTTAAAAGAATGGTTTCATGAAAACATAAATTCTGGTTAACGGTTTTCATAAGAAACGAATTTAGGAACTTTATTTGGAACCTCAACTTGAAAATTGAGATTTCCTAAGTTAACCGGTGAACTTTATTCAACAAAAACGCTAACCATCAAAAACCATTCTCTCAATTACGAACGTTGATTAAAGAAAAACCTTAACCAAAAATTTTAACCATAAAAGTAAACCTTAACCAAAATCTAATATGACCCTGTTAATTAAATATTTTCTAGAATAAAATCGATTGATTGCTTCTTTAAGGCGGTGAAGGAAAGAAAAAGAAACAAACCCTCTTCCAATTGTAATATTTGTACTAAAGATCACCTACAAATTTCATGCCTTACAAACACAAAAACACAATCAAACGGTACAATTCACAATCATACGCGTTCTTATCTTAACATTTACAAATTCCCGGCAATATATTTCCAAGATTAAGGTAACAAAGCCCTGGAAGATATTTGTCTTTGTTCCCGCCGTGAATAAATTCGATAACAAACATCCGAGATTAAAACCGCTAACGTTTTACAACGGTTGTAAGAAAACGAAGATCAAATCAAAATTTAGGAAATAATATTGTCTATTTACAGTCCTACGATCCTTGAAGAGGATAGTTACATTTTTAGACTGCAAATTTACTAAGCAAATGTTGTAAACGGCTTGTTCGATTTCGATGTGCTGTATAGTTCTGTAATTTTGGTGCCTTTGGATTGTACAATATACAGAACCAGCGCCAGAAACTCCGCTGGACCTAAATTTGCGAAAACGCGGAAACTATGCCGGCACTTTAAGTATGTTCTTCAAATTTAATCAGTGGATTTGAAATGAAGAGGAATGAGATAAACATGCTATCATCCAAATGACTTGACGGATTTTGTCGCAAACCAAGACAAGCAGGATATCAGTTGGGTACGCTAGTTGTATGTATAATTCAAGAGTGGATGTGTTTCACCATAAATTAATTTCACTAACTAAAAAAGGACAACATAGAGTGTTATATTCATAATTAGCACCAAAAAGGTCGTACGTTTTTAATGACGTCATGTCCCCAGGGCGTTGACCCTCGGCAGGCCTTCTATCAAAACAGAATGATACCCGAAATTACTGTCCCGTGAATTTCCGTCCGCTGAAAATTAAACAGGAAACTATTTAGATATTTCCCCGGAGGCATTCCCAATCTTATTTAATACTTCAGGTTCAATGAGCTTGTCAGCCAAATAGTTACAAAGTCAGGACGTACTAAGAAATATTGGCTTCTACTGCCGAGTGAAATTTGAGAATTATGAAAATATGTGTAGTCCTAAAGGAAGATCTTCCGACCTGGCGAGGCGTAATGCCCAGTTAGGCCGTGGCTCACGTGATTAATTTCACCTGTCGTATATAATTATACCGCCGCATTTAGGAAGCATCGATTGCACGATGTACAATCGGAGAAGTTGAAACAGATACCGATTGTAAAACTGAGTAATTTTGTCGGGTTATGTCAGACTCAGCCGACAGATCACAACTTACATGAAATTGACATATTCCGACCAAATGACGTAGGACCGTCAACAGGCTCTCTTTCAATTTCCCCCATTATACAACAAGCACTATGGTGTTAATTGTAGAGTGTGGGTACCGCCACATATGAATACTATATACTTTGGGAACATATTATTTTTCCAAGACAAAGAGTAGTATGCTATGCCTTTCAGGTATTTCTAAAATAAATTCGATTATTTGCTTCATCAGGATGTGAAAGAAGGATTATGAAACAAAGAAACATAAACACTTTCCCATTTATAATATTAGTATGGATCTGGCCGGTGAAATATTAATAGGGATCCAGGATGCTCCAACAGATAATTTGATTCTGTAGATAGTAGACCTACGTAATGTGGTCGGGTTATGTCAGCCTCCGCTGATAGTATATAACTATCTGAATAATATGATTTATTGTTATGATCAAACAAAATCACAAGTTAAGGCTATTGTTATGAATCAGTATGAAGACGAGGCTAGTGTAGTATCTTTTTTTAAATGATGAATGATTCCGTTTTAAATGATATTTAGGGGGCAGGCGAGCAGACGGGTTACCTGGTGGAAAGTAATTGCCGTCGCCCGTGACACTCGTGACATCCGAACAGTCGCAAGTACGTTGCCGGTCTCTATGAGGGAATAGAGAAGTTGGGCCACCGGTAAACTCACTGAACGAAACACAGCACAACACCGTTTCACGTTTCGGTGAGGCCGTGGTATCACTCCGGTCGATCCGACGACG
The DNA here is from genome assembly GCA_026546445.1 of Cyclargus thomasi. NCBI lineage: Eukaryota > Metazoa > Arthropoda > Insecta > Lepidoptera > Lycaenidae > Cyclargus > Cyclargus thomasi. The sequence goes on from JAOTAV010049876.1 coordinate 13,157, forward strand.
AAGCATGGCTCTCCCACGGCAATGAGCATCCGCATTATATACTTGAGATCGGAAAATGTCTGATTGGTACACGCCTCCACCGTGGCTCGAACCTGCACCCTCTCGAGTGCGAACCAAAGTTCTTACCCATTAGGCCACAGACGCTCTACGAGTATATTATCATTATACTTAATGTGACTTATTCAGTTTCATACATAACCAGTTTTGTAAACCATTAATGATTTCAGCAACCGTTTGTGAAACGGAAACCTCTCCTCAAAACTTTGGCTTACCGAATTATCTCTTTCAATAACATCTCCGCAGTGTAAGCTCAAGTTTAGGACAATTTGCATCTCATCGTCTGGAATTACTGTAACTTATAACTGTGCCCCTTTTAGGACTCAAACAAGATAACATTTTATTGCTTATCTCGCTACACTCTTTAAAATATAATTGTAATAGAGTTATAACTATAAGATACTTGTATTATGTACTAGCTTTTACTCGCAGCTTTGCTCGTGTTCTTCTTGTGCATGCACACAAACTTTCTTCCCCTTTTATTTTCCTCTATCTAAATCTTAACTCTTAGAGAAAAATTCAGATCAATTCATCTTGTGGTTTGGGCTATGCGTGTACATCACTATATCCATCTGTGTGTCACCTTTGATTTTTATATATTTAGACTAGTTAGTGCCCGCAACTTCATTGCGCGAAAATTTGTAGGTCACGCGGAAACATACAATAACGCGTACATTTTCCTAGGATTGAAAGTATTCTATATGCTCCCTAAAGTCAGTAGCTATTAAACAGAAAAGATATGTTTAAATACGTCGAGTAATTTCGGATATTAGCGCTTAGAAACAGACAACATTTTTCTGTCGTTTTCTGTTCTATTACTGTTCCTTAGCCCCCATATATTGATTACTTTGTAAAAATACAAAATGTACAGACACGACAATTTTTCTGTTTCATTATATGTTTAGATTTAGAATACTAGGATTTACTCGCGGTTTATCTACCTATAAAAGCCAGCACCCAACCGATATTAAAAGTAACCTGTTATCTAAGTAATATTTATCATCAAAATCAGTGCTTTCAGAGCTTTGATAAAATATTAATAAGATGCACACATCCCTTTAAAAATGGAACAAAATAGTAGCACCAAGACTATCTGACACAGAACAAATTAAATAAAACCTAACTTAATGATTTAAAACTCACAATCGTACGAAAATTAAAATCGATGTGGCGGAGCGACTAGGAGCAGAATAGCGCTTGATAAGCGCGGTTGCCGGTACCACTTTTTGACGGTAAAATGGTGAATCTTTATAATATTTAAACGAAGTTACAGATTGATTGGCAATTAAAAAACCCGTAACATATTCATAATATTCGACGACATTTGCGACTTAGTTGATAACTTTAATGATCGTGAGTGTTGAAAATGCAAAACTTTGCTATCGCTTAACTAAGTGACCTACAGACTAGGAATTTCGGAATTTAAATATGTGTTGTGATCTTACTAGATGGCGAAAATTTCAGCTTTCTGCTATTATCCAAAAGTACAATAGGGGGCTGAAAATGCGGTGAAATGCTTCCTGCAAATATGGTACGGCAGTGTTGGCTTCGCGCTCGACTTGGCGTTGCCACTGCCGTGCCATCAGATATGGCCATACAGCTTATAGAAGTCTTAAAATTTGCAATGAAAAAAAGGATCCTTAAGTAATAAAAAATAATAGTATTTCGATATACCCAAAGTGTAGCAAAACAATGCAAAGAAGAAATTTATTTCAAGACACTGTCAGTATCTAGGTGCAATAAATAATTCAAAAGCTAATTTAAATTCTGAGCCGGGACTGAGAATTTAATACTGTTTTAAAGCTATCCGTCTTAGACGGGTTAAACGTACTGATAGAAAAGTTTAAATGCACCTAATTAGTACTACCAACACTTCACTCGAATATAATAATAATAATATCAATGGACGCTTCACACCACGTCAGTCTGGTCCCGTGGTTACCGAGGGACTTGTGTTACTGGTACCAGGCAACGGAAATTAAGATTATTATTATATGATACACATATTTAATACACATCCATGACCCAGGAACAACTATGTAAGGAACATATTATACTCTACAGTATCATCAGTTAATTTTGTAGCCCCCTGTATATTATATTTGTACGTAAAGTAGTGTGTCGAATTCGGTGACACGTAATCGAGTTGTAACTTGTAGTTACTAACAAGGGTGCGCTTGTTAGCTGGGCGTAGATAATCTGCTTAAACAATTACCCGTCCTTAATTCATTCCGGTCATATTTTTTGCCCTTACGTTTGAAGCTTCATTGAATTTTTACTAGCGACAGACGGACAGACGATTTGGGTAATTTGTGAATCGTTAGATTTCAGTCTTAAGTCCCCTTGAACACGAAAAATTTCATCGAAATTGCTCTAGTCGTTTAGGAGGAGTTCATTGACATACACACGCATACAAAAAATGTCCCAAAACTTAACGTCCCGAAGTAGGCTATGCTGGTTCAAAAAAAAATGTCTCTCGTATTTAAAAAATTACAGCGATTTTTCAAAAATATACCCCGGGGAGGCCATCTACCTCGGGTTTCCGTTTGGACGTTGGTTTTAGGGATACTACACTGTATATTGTACTAGCTGTTGCCCGCGATTCCGTCCGCGTGGTAACAAACATAAGAAACAGAACACGTAATGAAAACCTCAAAGTCTAATATAATAAATCAACTCAGCAGGGTAGCTGTCAAACACCGTTGTAGTGCATGCTATGTATCGAAGCCATTGTATGTAGAAAGTTATATTTCCGTGCTTTCCTCCTTTTCTCTTAAAATTTTCCAAAAATTTCTTTACTATCAACCATAAGGAGATCGAGACGTTTCTAACGAATGCAAAGCCGTGGAAATCGGTTCGTCCGTTCTGAAGTTATAGCGTCAGCAAGGAAACCCTTGCCTTGAACGCACATATAATACACAGTAATGAATTTACAGTCAATTTTCTTTTCGAAAAGTATTATTTCTTATCAAAACTATCCTAGATAGCATGATACAGCGTAAGAGACGACCTCTGTGGCACAGTGGTTGAGCTTTGGTAGCTCACTCCGGAGGTCGCGGGTTCGAATCCCGCCGACGGAATAAAAAGTTTTTCAATGTTCTTGGGTCATGGATGTATATTAAATATGTGTATTATATAATAAAAATCTTAAATATGTGTATAGTATAAAAGTATTAAA
>JAOTAV010049897.1:0-16389 GCA_026546445.1 Cyclargus thomasi
CCTTCGGGTACTTAGCACAGGGCCAGATTGACGTGGTGTGAAGCGTCCATAGATATTATTATTATTATATTATTATTTATTTAAACTATATGCTTCTTTGTATATGGCTACATACGTAATAACTCAGTTGAAAATAATTTGAAATATTACCAATTTTAAATTATAATAAACCTAGAATTTCGAAGAATAGTTTTTAGCTATGTCTGGTAAACACTTGTTTTTTTAAATAATATATTCATCCTCAATACGTAATCAAAATGTCCGATGTTTTTCAGAACGCGGGGAATGTACGCCACACCGCATGGACGACGAGTACCTGGTACGGTTCCTGAGGGCGCGACTGTTTATACCGCAGAGAGCGCATCGACTTGTGAGTTTCACTGTAGTATATAATTTCTAACAGATATCGTTTATGTTATATTTAGCTTCTAGAACTGCAGTAAGTATTTTAAATAAACACCCCTATTTAGTCTTTTTGAGAGTTCAATTTATCGCAGGAGGTGCCTTCGTCATAACATGAAATGTATTGTTGCATCTAGCATTTCAAATTTTAGCCCGACCCGTCCAGTGGTTTGGGCTGTACCTTGTTAGATCGCTATGACACTCGGCTACATTTGAGTTTTAAATATATATTTAGACGAAGTGTATCGGTCTGCTTTGTCCGTTACCTATTTACGGTTTCACAGCTGAACCGATTTTTAGTAGTAAGCTTGATATATAAAAATATCTGAGTCCTAAGAATTCAGGAAAATTAGCGGTTTACACGCGATACACATTTTGGTGCATCGTAGTTACAAAGTCGACTAGTTACATTACTGAACTTTGGACACAAATGTCAAGGAACTTTGGGCAGAAAAAAAATGCAAAGTGCTGAGTAGCCGTTAACATCGGCAAACTGGTTTTTGTTATAATATGATAGATGCTTATTAAGATTTTGCTAAAGATCGAAAATATAAGTCTGTTATTTACCCGGATTTTAAATATTTGAAATTATTTAATTTTTTGTTCTACTTAGTTATAATTGGGATTAAAATATAATGATCACTATCTCAATACGTTTACGTAATTAACGAACATGTACTTACTATACCTATTATCTACGTCCCGCAGTTATTTCATTTCTATTTATATTTTCAGATGGTAAACTACTACAAGTTCAAGGACGACTACCCGGAGCTTTTCGACTTGTACCCCCTGGATCTGCGCCGGATCGGCGACGCACATGTCGTGGCCGTACCTCCTTACAGGGACCAAGATGGACGTAGGCTACTCTTCTATAGAATTGGTAAGATTTTCAATCCTTTGTGGGTTGAATGCGGAATTTATTTGATAACTTATCAGTGTCAATTTTAATTTTAATCTGAAAAGGCGACAGTAAAACTAAATAGATCAAGTTTAAGGGTTGTGTAATTAATTCATAATTGTAACAATAATTCTTATAATTTTCTCTACAGTAACTTTCTTCAGTAACTCTATTGCCAATAAATTTAGTTTATTTTATTTAGTTTAATAGTATATTTTATCATATTGTTAAACAATATCTTAGGACTTATCTATATTCATTTCTGTTTTATTATCCAATTTCAGGACCCTGGGACCCAAAGGAAATACCAGTCGATGACATTCTGAAAGCGACGATTTTCGCACTCGAGTTGGGAGCGCTGGAGCCTCGCAACCAGATCATGGGCGGCGTGGCGCTGTTTGACCTGGAGGACCTCACCATGCAACATGTCTGGCAGATCACACCGTCAGTCGCCTCCAAGATAGTCAAACTGTTGGTGGTGAGTAGAATTTTTATATCACTTAGGTATGGATAACCATGATAAATGAACTTGAATGCCTCGAAAAACAAAAAATAAGGAGTAGATGCTAATTTTATAAACGAAAAACACTCTTTTATCGTGGACGTAGCTTTTGGTAATATATAGGCACTCATAGACCTGAGTTATTGTTTTGAGAGTAGTAGAAACTTTAATAAAATCAACTTCTTTACTTTTCAGTCAAGTTTCCCAGCTACGACTCACGCGATCCACATCGTGAACAACTCCTGGATATTCGACAAGATGTACAGCATATTCCGGCCGTTCCTGACCAGCAGCATGCAGTCCAGAATATTCTTCCACGGATACGACATGGCCTCGCTACATAAACACATACATCCGGATCACCTACCTGAGAGGTACGGCGGGACATGGCAGGACTATCCGTACACGATCTGGCTGGAAGCTCTAAAGGACAACCTGACGATAGCTAAAGAGATGATGGGGTGCGGCTACAAGTTCAGGGAGCACGAGGTCGGCATGAACGTGGCGAAGCACATTAGAGAGGTTGGAGGAAAATAGAATATAAATATAATTATTGGAAGACAAAAATAGTGAGAAAAAAAGTTACTGGAGAGCTGGTTTTGTATTATATTGGATGGACTTTAAATTGTTATGTATGCTAACACTGCAGTGCTTAATATTAAGGAATTAGATTATAAAAAATTTCTGCTTATTGTAATAGCCACCAGCTATTATATAGTTTTTATAGGTCCTATGTCACTTTGCCATTGAAAAGACTCTTATTATCGGTAAAGTTGCGACATCGCGTCTCGTAAGTAGGTATAGTTCAATGGCTCCATTGTGTAGGGCTCCTACAATATAATGGGTAAATTAAAGTATTAAATTTACATTCAATGCTATGTCCCCGGCAAGTTCAGTCGTTACATCACTAAAGTAACATAATGGAATTATGTTTTCTAGGATTCAAAAAGTCTATTTTGAATTGTGTTAAATCTACAAACACTTTACGCTACGTGACGCTACCCTCATTACGTACCACGTTTGTGATTTTTAGATGTATTTCAGTTTGCAAACAAAATAATAGTTATAGGTGAAAGAAAAAGGCAGTGTCGTATTTTTAGTTTACTTTTATACATTTACTTACATTAGACACTAAAATAAAGTTTTTTTATATCCATAATCTTTGATTAAAAAAAATCCTCTCCTTGAATTCGTAGAAGTATTTTCTAGAATATATTTAGTAGTTAAACTGGCAAAATTATTATGATTGTTAAGATAAAATATGTAATACCCTACAAATTACAATACAATATATTTATGATATCAGTAACTCGTAAGCACTATCACAGTACTATATAGCCTTTACCCGCCGTTATTGAAATACACCAATTTTATCAAATTCCGTTTGATACTTTCGGCGTGATGACGGACAAACTTCCAAATAAACTTTTTCATTAGTTATATTAGGTCATGTGGTACCAAAATATAATTAATTTATCCACTTTTGAGCTGTTGCATATTATATATCGCTTTTAGGAACCTTTTCAGCAACGTTATTAATTTTTTTCACATTACACTTAGAATATGTACACAAATCACATTCAAATAAGCCCTGTCTTATTGAGGTCCCGGTACTATAATATTCAACACTTACTAGTAAGTAAAAAAAATATCACATTTATTTACAATACCGGTGCTTAAACACAAAATGAGGCGATCGGGAAATGAACAGGTAATTTATTTTTACAAACATCCCTTTGGGTCAATTATTCCCATTGTTGAACTCCGTGACCCCTGCAAATAAACCTGGAGGTTGGGGGCCGATTCTCACATCTCGAATAACGAAAATCGCTGACCAGTACGAAGTAGTAAATAACTCATATTTACTGCTTCGTACTGGCCAGCGACTTCGATCGAAGTCGCATTTGAAATACTAAAATCGAATCAGGGGCCGTACTCCGTGACCGTTTTAAAGCTTATGATTTGGTATACTGCGTGTAGTTAGTAATTAAATTCAGTGCTAGCGCTGAATTTAATGTTTAAGTGAATCACACAATTTACACGAAGTCAGAACGGCAGTAGTCTGTAGTAGTGTAGTAGCACTGAGCTGTCTTAAAGTCAATTTATACGATGCAGTGCCAGCTAAGCACTGATTTGGCAGTCAAATTACATTTACTGATCTGATTTAAATCAGCCATAATAAATATGAAATGACGGTTTACGGTAGAAGCCAACATTCGGTGGAGTCTGAATATTTGTCGTTTCAGAGTCGAGTTCCTGTCCCCCGTGTCTATATTAAATGTTATCTCGGTTCGCTTGTAATTATTACACGTGGAGGTTTTCTGTGTCGCCGATGGGGGGCGAGGGAGGCTTCAAGCTTCGTCCCCCAAATCGTAATTTGCTGATTGTTATGATTTACTGCCGCTCTCAGGAACGTCAACATAAATAATTACAGTGAGGCCGCCAGGTAGCAATGAACTACGCTGGTGAGAATTATTTCTCATTTAAATATTTCTTTCCTCTTATTAAATATTTCCAGCCTACAGTATAAAGTAACCAACTAGGGTTCTACTTGCTGCCACTGGCCTCGGTCTAAATAATATTTATTAAAAAAATTGGCTGATCTTACAAACGTTGTTTTGCCATACAAATTACTTCTTGTTAAACCTATTATCTGCAGTTATGTCTCAAAGCTATGAAAATAAATATTAGCAGATTTTTAGACGTAATTATACAGATTTTTACAAACAATTAAGTAATATATCTTGGATTAAGTTCAGAAAATATATCAGTCTAAAGCGATGACTACCACTGGAACACTAACTTTATATAAGAAGTAATTACGAATTTTATATTAATGAGATAGTTGATAGTATCCGTAACATCTCTGAACTTTGTGTGACCGGTAAGAAATAAGTTGAATAGTGCTAAAGACTTCGCCAAAAATAACATCGTCCTCGTGTACCCTTATTGCCGCAATAAATCTTTATTATTTACCTTTTACCTACGAATAATAAAAACTACAGAAGAGTAACTCCGTCAAAAATATGTTCCACAGAACTTGTCTTAATATTAGGTGGCCTTCAGTATTCAGCGGTATCGGGCTGACGTTAGATAACAATTTCAATTTTTGAAAATTCTATTAAATAATCGGCGATTGCAGACGCGCAAGCATGGTTGAGTAGGGCGATCAGCTCGTTGTCAAAGTACTTTAAACGATTATGTGTATGTTATGTACAATGGTCGTGACTCGCGCCGGTTATAGATCAACGATCATCACCGATAATGCAGAGCCTGTATGAATAGAATAGAATAGAATAGAATAGAATAGATATTTAGAATTTAATAGAATAGGTATGAGAGTTACGTTTATGTTTACGTTTTTATTATTCGTAGCTTATTTCCTTATTTAGACATTATCGTACATGGGGATAGACAACAAAAGTAATTAAAAACAAACTAAAAGGTATTAAGTAACATTCATTCATTAATAGTGTCTTTTTTCAAAATACGGTTAAACCTCAAACTATTTCTGTACACAATCTTCATAATTTTGAAGTCGGTACCAACTAACGCCATCAATGAGTTGAGATGTCCAAATGTAAAATTAAACTTATATTAACAGTTACATATCTCAACTCATAGATGGCGTTGGTAGTACAATATTTTTATTTTATATAATTATCTCAAATCATCGTGTTATCTGTCGTATCATCGAGTATATTGTATCCAAAATCATAAAAAATATATAACAGTCATAAAATGCTTTGGAAAACCCAACGTCCCGCAAGCCCTCAAAGAGCTGTGTTTTTTCGCTAGTAACATTATAAATTGGTTATTACTGTATTATAAGTTTTAAGTATTGCCACAATACAAGTTAAGACTTATAATACAGTAATAATCAATTTGTGAAGCGCTCTACACACATAACAATCTGTCGGCGGCATCAGCCGTACGTACTCGTATTGCCCAAGCGTGTTGCTAAATATATTGCTGATGTCGAGCCGCCGACATGTAATAAGTGAAGCCGCCGATCTAGTTAGCCGCCGATCTAGTCGCCGGCGACCTATGTGCATAGAAACATGTGTCAAATGTTGCCGACAAGTGTCAGTGACGTCGGCGACTTGGGTGTGTTATGTTCCTTAGACTCTTAAGGCGCATAACACACCTAAGCTGCCACTTACATGTAGCTCGACAAGCAACAGAGTATTAGTACCTTAAATGCTATGAAATGTATCGATTAATGAATGTACCCATACTTTTATTAATTGTTACTTTTCACAGTATAGTATGTATAAAAGTTATGGTTGTTATGATGATAAATTGCATAGTAGCATATGCTTTCAGTTCTTCAAACGAAATCCCCAAATTTGTATCAATATAAAATAAGGAGTTCCATGAGCAACTTCGGAACCATGATACTTTGGTAAAAAACTTTAGTTTTTGCTAGCGCTTGCGAGAAGTATTCTAAGCATATGATAAGAACACTTCCCATAAAAACGAAGTCTTTGAGGTGTTCTGGTGTATAACAGGGTTATATTGCGAGGACGAATTGTGTGAAGGCAGTGATGATGATGATGAATATAATTAACATTGCAGAAGTATTTGCTGTCAAATCTTGAAACAAAGTCGAAAACTCCTAACTTGTAACTTTAAGAAATCACGAGTTCTCTAAGCACCTTCGGAACCATGGTATACCTTGGAACGATACTACTCTATACAAAAAAGAAAAAAATTTGAAAATCGGTTAACGAACGGCGAAGCTATGGTTGAGCATACATAAAAAAGAAATGTCCAAAGCCTCCTCGTTTTTTAAAGTCGGTTAAAAATAGCCTGCGGCTTTCATCAAAGGCAAACGTTCAAACTTTACCACTAGTTTTTTGTAAAGCCGTGGTATTTTCAAATATTTCGAGGTATTCCTTAAATATGTTAAAATAATAACATATATTAAGGTTTTAAATACAATATTTACATCATGAAACTTCATAAATAGTAAATTTTGTTATTAACTAACAAAGTGATGGAAAACTAATAAAAAAATATATAAAATGTAAGGTTTAAAATAGTACTTTCATAACTCAATAAAATACAATTTTTTCATCACGAAGCTTCACAAAAAGGGAAATTTCGAAATGTATAATATCGAAAATAAAGTTACGAGAGGAAATTTTTATCAGCAAAAGATTGACTGAAGATCGAAGATCAATGACACGAAATTTCTATACGTGGACTTACAATGGATTAAGCAAATATCTAAGTGAGACCGGAAATGAAGGTGAACAACTGAGAAGGGTCGAGCAGTTCATCGCTCCAGCTACCTGCGATCCTTGAACCCGTCTTGTCAACGCAGTGTGTCCCGTACCCTTGGATCAGGGGGCGTACTGGTCTAATTTTTTTCTATTTTTATTTAATCACACTTAATAAACCTTTTTAGGGCTTACGTTTGATCTTCTACGCATTCGAGTTCAATGAAATATAATAAATAGAAAACTTTCGGTGAATTTATATTTCACATTTGTATTGTTTCATGAGACATTTGAAGGCCGTGCCCATATTTGCATTCAGAAAATATTTTTAAGTTATTTTATATTAATACTTAAGTACCGACGCCTATATTTTAATAGAAATAAATAAGTAATGTCATAAGAGAGAATAGGTGTTAATACTCAAATAAGTTAATTGTCGCTTGATTGCATTACTTGTTTGATTTTTTTTATCAGAGCCTCTTAAAGTTTCAGTTAGGCTATCTACACATTTTTAAATAGATTTTCCATACATTATCTGTCAAATAAAGTTGTGGATAGACTAACTGTGAGCGGTGAAACAGGCCCTTAAAGGCCTTTTATTTTTCCTAGCTACTTGGTACCCATAGGGTAAAAACGGCCGTTGGATTCATGCTTGTCCGACTGTCTGACTCGAGGCTGTCTTACAAACGGTAACAGACAGAAATATGATTTTTTACAAGTTATAAGTATCTTTCGCTTCTATAATAGTAACAAATTAAATATGTAACAAATGTGACTCTTTTGCCTTATTCCTCGATATAAATACTTATATTAAACTAACAGTCTAGTTTATTATTTATCATCTTATTGTTTTAATTCAACTCGCATTTGGTCGATTTTATAATCTATATGGCTTGTAAACCAAATATTCAATTAATAAGGATTAACCCATTTTTAATAAGCATGAATTAGCTGGCCACACCTGATGTAGAACTATCACCGACCCTCACACTGATGCTATGTTCTCTACAATTTAGTATCAATCTATGGCGGTTTATTTAAAAAAATGTGACGCACAATCGCATATAGGCCGGCAACGCACTTGTGGCTTTCCATCAGGTAATCCGTCTCCTCGCTTGCCCTTAAATATCATAAAAACATAAAAAACAGGATTGGTCGCGTTATGTCAAACCCAGTCGACAGATCACGACCAGAGTACAAATATCACGACTCAAATGGAAATTACATATTCAGACCAAATGAGGTAGGTCCGTCAACTGGCTCTCTTTCAATTTCCCCAAAAGTACCTAATTTTTGTAGTTACCTTGCATTTTAAAGTTTTCGGTGTTCAAATTTGTACAAGAGAAAATTTTCCTTAATTTAATAATGGTCTTTATATAAATCTGTTCAAATTTAGCTCCCAGCTATAATTGGCGTAACAGCGAGTAACGCTACCGCCAGCCACCGCGAAACTTTCCTATACTGTTTGTTATCTTTTGACGTTTCAATGGAGCGGGACATTCCACTCTGCAGTGCATTAACGCACGGAATTAGGCTAAGTTTATTTAAACTAGATATCGTTTTTTGAATAACAGTGGGTCAGAAATACCATAGCCTTCCATCTCAGCTCCGCGAGTTTTCCTCCTTTGTGATCACTACTTTTGTGATTGCGGCGTTCTGAGAGTGTATTGCTCGTACAATTTCCCATGCAAAGGAAGCTTTCCCCATTGTTCACATATTCTTTTTCATTTCTTATTGTGAATTGACGACGACTTTACGTATTATTGACCTCTGTGACTCAGTTGGTAAGCACGTTGGTAGTTTAAGCCGGGGGTCGCAGGTTCGAATCTCGCCGATGGAAGTCAAGGTTTTCAATGTTACTGGGTCTTGGATGTGTATCATTTGATAAAAATCTTAAATATATGTATAGTATAAAACTATTGTATATATATTTCCGTTGTCTGGGCCTCGTAACACAAATCTTTTAGGTACTTAGCACGGGACCAGACTGACGTGGTGTGAAGCGTCCTATACTTTATTATTATTATTAATTTGTTACGTGAGAAATATTATTGTGAATTTGAAAATGTTTCCCGTTACCTTAATAATGTTATTATTTCGTTTTATTAAAATAATACAGGTTTCTTAGAGTATACATATTTATTGTATAACTACTAACTAGATGGTCACCAAAATTCGTTCATTTAATTAATTCGAAACAGTTAATTTTTTCAGGATAAAAAGTATTTCCCGGGACTCAAAGTATCTGCATTTTCAGCAAAATCCGTTCAGTATGTGAATAGGTAAAAGATAGATAGACAGACAGACAGACGTATTTATACATTTTCATATTTGTAATATTATTATGGATGTATGGGAGTATGGATTAAACGTACTTTCTGTAAATTACAATTTGCACTTTTAAATAGATGTAGTTCTACGCACGTAACATAAATTAGCCCCACCCATTTGTCAAAGAAGATGGCTGAAAATATTTATTGGCTGTTTAATGAGCGGCCACGTGGGCGATGCCATAGGATAACGCTAGTAGAAGTGAAGCGACGATTTAAACGCAGCTAATGTGGCGCCACGGCTAATATACCGACGGGATATATTAAAATAAAATCTAATATTAACTCGATAGCTAACATCCGTGATGAAATAAAATTAATATGCAATAAATTTAAATTGGCACTGGTGGAGGTGTTAAAATTCGGATTTACAGAACGAAAACCAAAAACATGTCCAACCACCACCACCATAATAATATAACAATTAGGTATTGATGTAGGTCTTAATATTTAAATATTAGCTTAGTTTGGGCTCCACGTAGCACAACACAAAAAGTATGTACGTAATTTTTGCGAAAAATAAAATAATTAATATAAATGACTTAAAAAACATGATTTCAGTAACGAATTGAAATACTTTTAATCAAAAGCAATCAAAAACCATAATATATTTTTTTGGATTTGAAAACAAATAAACTTGTTGGTCAAGGAGCGATGGCAAACATGTGCCATGCAAATTGTATTGTGCTTTTGCCACTGTCCCGCGTTTACTCAAAAATAACTCCTGAAAACCGAGCCTGGAATTCAAAACAATTTAAAAAGTATGATTTCAGGTTCAACGACCCAAGACGTTCTTTAACCTTTACAGAAAATAAATGCTAACAATTTTTATTCCGCTCTTGTACGAGAGTGGACACTCGGATCGACAGAAAATTCAAACACAATCTGAAAAAGATTTATGGATATTGACGAATGAATGCACAAAGGTATATAAAAATTAAGCTCATTCGAGAAGGTTTCGTGTCGTTGGACTACGAAATATTTTTCTTATGTAAAAAGTACGTGTACGATCCAAGGGAAAGTTTGTAGAGTTCCAAAAGAGTTATGTTATGTGAGCACCTTTATTACGTAAGATTACAGTTATTATTGATACACCGTGTTAAAAAGTACGTGTTGCTAAATGCACTGCTATACAGGAATAATATAAAATAATTTCACACCACAATGATGACACACAGCACATATAAACGTATTATGCTAGGTTACAGGTATAAAGTAATGTACAAACCGTACAGTACGAATCTGAAAATTACGCACATTAGTGCTTGGCAATTTTTAATTGGATTTATTTTTACCTTCGGCATTGATGTGTCATCTTGCTTTATTTGTTTCCGCTAAATTGAAGATGACCTATATTTACGTGAGGAACAAACACCCAGTCATCAGCTTCAACGCGTCCAGTGTGTAGATTTTCTATCTCTTAGTTTATTAAACTCACTTAATTTTTTCCACCGCACACATCAAAGGCTATAAAGAAATTTATGATGTTTAGAGACCAAACTTTGCGTAATTAATATTTATAGCCGACATTGGTATTCAACATAAATAGCAAGATATAACTGCTTTTTTGAAGCTAAACTTGTAGGGAATTGATTATATTTTTTTTTACTTTTCTAATGGTTGCGTTTTCAAAAAGATTCTTAATAATTAATTAAATACTGTTACTGTACGTTAATAAAACTTAAATTATTTACCAAAAAATATAAAAGAACAAGTATTTGAGCATGTTGTAATGTATGTAAAATGTATATGTATGTGCACGTAGAACTGCTTAAAAAACCTAATGAGTTGTAGACAGCGGCAACAGCTATTTCGTAACCAATAGTGTTACCCCCGATTTATAATAAACTCATCCAGGAAGTGCCCCGCTTAACCTAGAACTGTCTGAGAGCGATTAGTAAGTGATCGGACGAGGTAGTCCTTGCAATCAAAACAAAAAACAGTCTGAAACCTGACCTTTATTCAGCAGCTCGGCATCGGCGCCCGTCTGCTCTATTTACAACTAAATTTCACTCTCAACATGAACTTGATCGTATGATTCATCATCTCCACATATTTATATGTTTATCCATTTAAGGCGAGAGTGATGTTATTATACTGCATATTCTATATCTACAAAATATTCTGAGTCCACATAACAAAATGACGGTCAAGAAAATGTCTCTATGATAAGGTGAAAAATGCGTTTCGTCTTAGAGTCTTTTATTTTACCTCATATGGACTAGTAAACTGTTTTGAACAGCTGTCGATCATAAAGTAAGTTTTCAAAAAATTCTAGAACTTTACGGAAAAGTTCGTGAAAATTTGGTCAATGAAACACACAAAGGTTATTTATTCGTAGCTGTACATTACGACGCCGGCCTAGAACACAACACCAGTATCCCGATTCTCCTATTCTGAGTTAATATTATTTATGCATATTAGTTTGTTTTTCCAATCCGAACTGTTTCCTTTCAGACCACAAAACGATATTCTCATAAAAAAAGCAAAAGTTTATTGATAGTACAATAAACTATTTTACTGTTTGATAGGACTGGATGAGATAAGGACGATGCTGCATCAATATTGCTTGAAGTTAGTAGAATAGGGGTACAGTTCAAACTTCGATACACGTTCTGTCAATGCTACGATATTGAGACTGCATAGGCGAAAATTAACATGCATTTGAACTTACTATTCATCACTGAGTTAATGCATGCTCCTGATCTATTTATGATTGTAAATTGACTTTGAACAGTTTAATACACGTATAATCTTGTTGTTTGAATAACCAATATTTATTTTCTTATTTTTTTTTAAGATTTGGATGGCAAAAGGAGTTGAAAGTCTTAGCTGATAGTTGTTACTCACATAGTTATTGGCGGAACTCTTTTCTTTTTCTCGATTTTCTTACGAATTTCTGACAGCCGTGGTCAGTGGTCACGGACTTTACCGTTTGTTGTAAAAAGAAAAAAAATACCTATCGACCTTTAGAACAAGAATAAGACATACTGAAATTAATGCGAATCGATTGTTTTACAATAAGAAATACACTCCAACTCACCACCTCTGTCTAAAACAAGACACAAACGTTACAATACCAGGAAACGAAATGAATAAGTAGTAAAATATCATCCAGCTTCATCACAGAGGACAAAACACTCATAACAGGATGTGGGACATTAAACACGCGACATTGAGATGTTGCTCGATTTACATCGGTTCTAACGATATTTTTCAATTGTGACAAGATTCGTAATTTCACGGTCGAATCGAATAAAATTCGTGTGAATTACGTGTGATAACTATGTATCATCAGGGACGTTGAGTCATAGCTAGTTTGCGGACCTAATTTGGTCGCGTTATACACAGCCGACAGGTGGTGTGTTTCCTCGGGCACCCTGAGATCATAATATCAAAGGGCTGGTTACCACTGTTGAACGCGGCAACACATGATTTGCAGTGGAGGGCATGTGTGGTGCACCAATTATTATGCAATCAAAAATACAATGAAAGGGATATACCACACAACGAACTATAGATCACGATTAATTTCATGATCGAAATATAGCTAGGTATTTCGACCAAGATATCATTACAGTCTCCAGTTTATAGTACAAGTTACAAAGGTACAACGAGAATTTGATGAGTGAGCCATTCTAAACTGGACCTTAATTACTGCATATTGAATTGTCCGCAGTTTTCAGTTAGATATGTTCGAATTTTAAACGGCTCATACAGAAAATACGTTTTATTGTCACGTGGCAATGTAAAGAAACTATTGATATTAATTTCAAATCTTTGGAGAAGGAACTTATTACTACTCTTTTTAAAGAAATAAGCATCTGTCACAATGCTGTAGCTGGAAGATGCATTCTTAAATTTTCAATAGTGTCTGTTATGATTGTAAGTTATCGATTTTCATTAATGTTTAATGTTAGAGGTGGTTAGAGCTTTATCCATTACTGATAAGTGTTGTCGAGGTCAGGTGCGCGTAGCAACAGTATGGAGCGATTGATTGATTCATGAGAAGTAGTTAATACGATTTATATTGTTTACTCCATAAACCGACATCAGCTACGTTGAGAAGCTAATGATCTTTCTGAATACCTTTTTAACGTTACATACAACGTATACGACGTTATTTATGCCTGGGATAGTATTAAAAACAATGTATAGCTGACTCTATCAATAAAATATTCAGTAAATGCAAACTTTTAATAAAAAAAAATAAACTTAGGTATTTAAAAATTACGCTTCAAATAGTTGGGTTTTAGCAATTACTAGTTCTAAAAAACAAGTTCTAAAAATACTAGAAAATATAGTGATATGGACATGTTTAAAGGTGAAAAAAAGCAGTGGTTTATGTCGATTCTCTGAAGTCATCGTCGTACCGAAAGTATATATTATAATACTATACGTATTCTTTTCTGAAGGTTTATAACTATCCCAGTTCCTAAAACTCAAATAAAAAGAAAACCTCAAGGCGAAATATTAATATATTTTCTCGATACACGTCTCACATTTTCTTTTTCAGTGTACTGCGTAGTAGAGTCGATAACAACGAAATGGTCATTGATGAAAGCATGTAGTGGCGGGGTCACGTAAATATTTGAGAAACGGATATAGTGACTACTGTAGTGATGTGTCTGATCTTTTAAAATGTGTATCCGCAAAAAAGAATCCTTGGAAAGAGATAATTGGTGATAAGATCCGAAGATACGGATACGGATTAGTGTCAGCGCGTGAGATCTTATTAAAAAGATTTGAGTTATGTACGATTGGTATATTAACTGACTTTGATAAATATATCTTAAATACAAAGGTGAAGTTTCAATTCAGGAAATAAAAAAATGTCTCAATAATGGAATTAAAGGTTTTCTTTAACTGCCTAATTTTGTCTTTACATAGCATTTCATCGTATTAAAAATTGAAAATTTATTAATTTTAGATAAAAGACTCGTAAAAAGTCTGCGGTAAAGTGGCGGATACCAATACGGATACGGATATTTCTTTTCCCTCGGATAAGTGAGGATACGGATACAGATAGAGATATCCCGAACGTCACTAGCCACTAGCCACAACCAGTCTGCTCGGCGAAGGCGAAGGCCACACATTTCCCGCTTGTTTTCTTTGACACAGTTCCGCGCTTTTAGTGACTCACGTTACAGTTCATTTCCCACGCGCAGGAAATAAAAACATTGATTTTGTCACGAGAACAGTATTTTCTGACATCAGATAATTTCACTGAATAGTTATATATGATAGCTTTTAAGTTTGGTACGATGTATAATGTACATAATGTTTTTTTTTGCTTTGCATATGAGCATTTTGTTAAAGGTTATGTACAAACGACAATGTGTACTCTACTTTCCCGATCAGAGGGGGGAGAGGAGATATCGGCTTCTTATTTGCATAACTTAGGATATGCAAAAATTACAATTACCTAAAAGTTATCGACATCGATAGAGATGTATAATGTATATGTATGGAGCTTTTGAAAACCTTTGTATTAATAGCGCCTTGCTTTTGCTTCTCAACTTATTTGCATACCAAATGTCACAAAGTCCTTTTATAAGCTACAACGTTATTAGCGAACAAACATCTAAATAAACAAACTTTTACATTTAATATGGTGATAGATATTTTTTAGAAAGCTACCAAGCGTTGAACTCACGAGTCGTAAACGAATTCATTTTTATTTCACCTTGTGAATCGCAACAACGGCCGCGAAAAAGGTGTAAAGATCAAAGACGCTGGATCTTGTAACATTCAATGGGGATTAACGAACAAAACATTTCGCTTACAAATAGGATGCTAATATTATTTTTTTCGGCAAGGTCTCAAAACAAATTGAAACGCCGAAAGATCTCGTCGATTCCGTACCGAAGGGTGGGTATTAGTCAAGATCCTGGGATTGATCTCACGATGCGAATTAATGAAGCTGTCCGACGGAGACAAGGCCAGGTGTTAAACCGTGGCTAGTAATAACAGACCTTCGCCGGGAAGAACATTCGCGTTTTTATTGCAAGTTTATGTAAACAAGGAAGAACACAATATATTTTAACGACGAAATTAGATATTTGTTTTGTTTTTATCAATAACACGGTACGAACGATCAATAAAATCTGTTACAGATACAGCATTTTTGAAATTTCTTTCATAAAATAACAATTTCAATGGCATTACATGTATTGTTTACTGGACGTCTTTTCCGGTTACATTTACTGCTTTTATAGTTACGACTAGTATAATAATAACCTTTTTACTACCAATTATGTTGTGATTTACTTTATATAGCTATATTTTATTGCCCTTAATATATATAGAAAATTGTTACATTACTGGTGGTGGTAAATTGTAATAAATTAATATATTTTATCTTTTTAAAATATTAGTAAAGTTCATTAAGTCAGGTCCGTATCATAGTGGGAATAAAATATAAATATATTTTTTACTTTTAAAGTAGTATTGTGTTATTAAGCAATATCGTCTTATAATCATAATATTTTAATTAGGGTCAGTTCGTTAAGGTCTTGTATCATAGTACAAAGAAATTATAAGCTTTTTGTTTCTTTACCCATTGTTCTATTAAAGTCTTTTAATTTAACTTTTAACTATATTAATATTAAAATATTGTAGGCGCTTGCAGGTCGTCACCTACGCCGTAGCGCGTAGACACGCGTTCTACGAGTTAGGGTCAGTTTACACACGAACTATTATAGAAAGAACTGCTAACAGCAATGCCGTTTTTGATACAAATGAAACAGGATTAAAATACCTTTTGGCCAAGTTAGTTAATTTTTTAGGGTTAGGTACCCAAAGAGTAAAAACAGACCCACAAATAAGTGTTGGCTAATCGACGTCTGTCTGTCTTCAGGCTATATTTTATGAATAGATATATATATATATATATATATATATATATATATAGATAAATACGAGGTGTGTTCAAAAAGTATCGCGAATTTTATGTTTTTTCAGAAATTATTTATTTATTCATGAATATTTATTTTGTCCCCTTCAAAGTAATCCCCATGAGATATTATA
>JAOTAV010049918.1:0-12394 GCA_026546445.1 Cyclargus thomasi
TTATAAAATTGTTATAAATTATAAATAACAGTAAATATAGTGGAAACAGTGCAAGTAACAAGTGAGTTTTATTAATGCTGAACATAAATTTCCATCAAGAAACAACAATAAAATCGATTACGTATATGTCTCTATTCTCCATATATTTCCTAAATATTTTGTTGAAATTTTCGCATTTACAATATTGCATGTTTGTTAATATCAAATCGGATCAGAATCGAAGATGATTCTGATCCGATTTGGTAATAACAGAGATTTCGATCACTGAATGTCATCATTAATTAGGCGTGGTATGTCGAGCGACTTTCGATCTTAATTCGTCAAGTGATCACATAAACCGAGTGACGTGACGTCATGACGCGTGATGTATCACTCGTCCCGATATAATTAACTGTCTTCCGCCGGGAGCGTTATACTGTCATGGAGTGTCACGTTGCGTCACGTTTAAGTATGACGACTAAAAAAACTCCTTCATATCACAGAATAAATAATAATATTAGTACAGAAGACCTACTTCGAAAATCTGCTAAGTTAATATCAGTCATGCTACGTTACTAAGTTCAAATTCCGACCGCTTATAGCCCCCCATACAAATCAAAATAACGATGCATGAAAAAAGACTACTCGTCAAAAAACACGAATCGTCAAAGACGTATTAGTGTGAATGATCTCTCAAGGTAACATAAAACGCATTGTTGTTAAAAATATATAAAGAAACAACGAAAAGAGACCGTTTCGTTCTTGCGCATGGCTCATTTAGTTTGCGAATTTAATAAAGTCGCGTTATGCACTGCACTCGTAAAGAAAATAAACCTGAAATTATATGAACACGACACGATGGAGAATACAACGACAGCAAGACGATTTTCATAGTTATATAAAAGTCTTGTGTGGGACTGTCTGTACATAGAAGCTTATTACCCGACTGCGCCAGAAAGAGGGCTATGTTTTTCGAGAGTATGCATGTGTGTATTTATGTATAATTGTTTTGCACGTTCTGCAGCCTTTTAACGAAGGACGGGTAGATATAAGAGCATGAAATTTCTCCCAGTTATAGTTGATACGAAGGAGGGGTGCTATACCAATATTATTTTAAAATATGCTTTAATTTTGGATGTTTCTAATTAATAAAACGCTCACTACAATACGCACACTCCTATCTTCCATTCTCTTTGCACACTTCAATATTTTGACACGATAATCACACATGAAATATTCTATTGGTTGACGTCTGTGTTTTTTTTTTTCATAAAATGTAATGGCCAGATAACGAGACTATTATGCCAAATTAAAGTCTGTGATTGAATTGAGAATAGATTATCCTTTTTTTATAGCTCGTCAATTTCGACCAAAGGGCGACGTCTTGTCATCATAATTTCATCTTTCTAGTTATTAAATACGTAAGAAATCTTAGCACAAAATTAACACTCAATAATATGTACTTCGATGCGTATAGCACGAAGACTTTGTATGCAAAGTATAATTATAAGAGCTTCGTTAAAAGTGCGTAAAATTGAGGGCGAAAGCTAGTCATATACGGGATGATGTTGTTAATAAATAAGCGAGGTGCGTGTAGGCGGTATTTATTGTCGGCGGTTTCGGACGAATGATCCCCCGGACGCATAATGAATCACCATGTATAGCACGCGATCTTATTTTGCCCGCTCATCTCTGGCGGCAGATGTTTCACCGGTACTCGTGTTAATATTCCTAAAGACGTTTGTCCACTGCCGGCCGTCAACGAGATTATTTTGGACTATTGAAATGCTACTTTATGACCTGGGCTACACGTTTGATATTTTATCGACATTGGTCTAGCGCTCATGTCTTCCCCGTCTGAAGAGGAGTAGAGACATACAGTGGAATTTTATCGGGCCGAAATAATCTCGTTTTCGGTTGACGGTGCTGGTGGACAAACGGCCTAAGTGTTCAAAATTTACCGTTAGGCATGACAAATTTTTCCAAGACAAAATGTAGTTTGTCACTCCCAACATTTCAACTATACTTGAACACAAGTGCTGAACCGCGTCTTGGGTATGAGTGCGGTGCGGCGGTGAAAGGGTTACCATGGTTCCCGGCCGCGGGAATAATAATAATGCTCCGCGACAAAATTCATAGGTGTTCAAATTTTATCATAAGTTATAACTTATAGTCACGTAAACCTAAGAAATCATTATGTCATTTCTAAAATATAATTACATATATTTACACGATTTTTCACAAAGCCACGGACAAAAGGTAGTAATTACTAAAAATGGCTCTCTAAAATCTTTAGGGTTCCGCGAAAATGTTTTATGCCTATAAGGCGTCAGAAACCCGATAAACACGGGTGCAACACGGCACGGCGACCGTGCTGCGGCCGTATTACGTATGCATTCTCATAAGATTTTAGAATTTTTTGACGTACACGAGACTGATATCTTGCTACTTAATAGGATTGAACGCAGTAAACTATTAAAACCACACTTTATCGGCTAATGCAATACTGACAATTCCATTTTTTGTTTCAGGTAAGCGACAGTTAATATAGCGTTGTCTCCATGTTGGTAAGTTATAGGCATTCTAATCCTAATACGACAGCTGTTGACAAGCAGGAACGTATATGGTGTGATAGGGGCAATGGACAACTTAAAAGGCGTTTGTAACCTTCGCAGTTCAAAGAACACCAGTTGTCAGAACTTAACAGAGCGTTTACTAACTTATTTAATTCAAAACGAAAATATGCTTGTACTATAAGTTGAACCTAGCATTTATTTTTACTAGCAACATTATTCGACGCAGTCTTTTGTTTTCGGTTAAAATTGCACTTTAATTTCATGATTTTGATACTTGACATGTTTTTTTTTATTTTTTTATGTAACACATGATATGTTATTTATCTAAATAAATGATATTTTTTATAAAATATATATGAAAATACCATTAAATAAGATATGAGAAACAGGATTCTGTCCCTCCATCGGGTATTCAGAATTTGTATTTGATTATAGCAAATAAATTATACTTCAAATTACATACATTGTATTTGATTTATAACAGACAACACTTTGTCCTATAGATCTCAATAAGAATAACACTTTACTTTTTACTACTCGTGTTTAGTTTCACGATCTGATAAATGATCAAAATCTTTTTAACCGACTGCGCCAGAAGAAGGGTTATGTTTTTGAGAGTATATCTGTATGGTTTTGCCGGTGCCACTTTTTAGTCGGCTTTTGATCGAAGTCTATCACAGTTTGTATAGAAAATAACAACTTTTTGACAGAGGGTTAGGCTACCGCGTAGACCGTTTTAAATTTTACAATATCCATTCATACGTTTTATCAGACACCAACGAGAATTTCCGACACAATTTTTCCATCCTTTTTAACGTGTGCCCTATTCATTACCGGATGCGGCGCTTTCAACTCCTTCTCCACACAAAACCGTCAACGGACGAGTGACTCTTCGAAGGTGTCGTATTAAGACTGACTGTACAAATCTTTTCAGTGTACACCGAATGGCACTCACTTTTCTACAGGGCAATGCCACTGTGGAAAGACCACTAATTAAAAATGGGGATTTCGGATTAATAGAAGTGGGTCAACTATTTTTACAATTTCACGCCATTTGAATGAATTCTGGCATTTTATTCAAACTAAATTAGGAAAGTTGTATTTTATCCGTTTTAAGGTCAACTTGCTGTTTATCTTTAGTTTCATTTTATATGCAATGATATTGGCGAATGAGTATGAAACCTGAGGAATTATATTGTCATCTAGCTTTTGCCCGCGACTACGCCTGCGTGAAACTTAATAAATTATCCCGTTTTACATTTTTTGATTACTGCTCGACTCCTATTGGTCGTAGCGTGATGGTATGTGACCTATAATCTTCCTCGATAAATGAACTAACCAACACAAAAAAAACAATTACGGTCAGTAGTTCCTGAGTTTAACGCCTTCAAACAAACAAACAAATTCTTCAGCTTTTTATTTTTAATATAGATGGGATAGTGTCGTAATAATTTTATTCCTTTCAACTGTCCGGTATGAAACCAATCTATGTATTATTATAAATAGGAAAGTGTGTTTGTTTGTACTGCCTTCGCGCTTCAACGAATTAACTAATCGAATTGATTTTTGACAAGGGATTAGTTGAAAAGTGAAGTTGAACAATTCTCGTATTTCCATGCAACCGAAGCCGCGTAATAAAGCTAGGCTTTGAATAAAATATATATCTATACTCCATAAATATATCAGACTATTCGTTTTGCCAACATTTATACACGTGGTTCCTAACATTAAACTAACTTGATTTTATTTTGTGTAGATAGCGAATAAGAACACCGGCGAAGGGCGAGTTGGACTGGTAAAGAGCAAAAAAATTGTGAAAACAACCTTTACACTTTCTTACAAGCGGTAGTGCGATGTAGACGTAATGCAACGCCACCTAGTACCAAGAAAAAGAAACATAAAAAAACGCGTTTATTGTATGAGAGTCACTCTTTAATATTTAATTTATTTGTTTTTAGTATTTGTTAATATAGCGTCTATATAAATACATGTTCTATAAAATTTTCAACTCTCTAGCTGTTACCATTCTTGAACTACAGCTCGGAGACAGACAGACGGACAGAAATCGAAGTCTTAGTAATAGGGTCCCGTTTTTAACCCTTGGGTAAGGAACCATAAAAAATGGTTTTTAGGATGATTAAGATAAATCAGATCATAAAGCTTCTCAACCAATAAGCCTATATTCGGCGGAATTTCATATATTGCCCGTAAACTATCATTTGTCGATCCCAAATGCGACATCAAGGAATGAATAACGGGAACCATTGGCGGGATGTGATACATTGCGGGTTGATTTTGTACGTACACACAAAATGCTATTACCATTTTCATAAACATAAACAGTGATAGTTTACGCACTATATAAAATTTCCTCTGGTATGGACTCAACTTTTGGTCTCTTAAGACGAATTGCAGGCCTCAGAGACAAATGATAATCAAGTACATAATTGTAATTAAATGAAAATTTTGACGTTATCTGGCTAACTCTATATATAAATTAATTTAAATAATTATTATGATATTATGTCTCTAAGTGTTCCCGTTTCAGTTCACAGTTTACAAAAAATCAGCATATTTTTTTCCATCTTATTGTGGAAGCCTAACTTTATAAAGTTTCGAATCACAACAACGTGCTTATCCTACACATTGACACTGAAAAATAAAATATTTTGGATTAAAAAAAAATATAATTACTATGCAAAATATTCAATGTACAGCGTGCGCATGAAAGAAAACGCGCCTATTTGTCTGAATCTAGAACGACATCGAGATAGGATTGATTCATAGTAACAATTACCTTCCTATGTTGTACTCGATACCTTTACGACAGTAATGCGGGTCTGGCATCACGAGTAATACGTCTGTCTGTCTTTCTGTCATATTCGTACTGACATACTTCTTACTAATATTAGTAACGCGAAAGTTTGTTAGTGAGTGAGTGTGTACGTTTGTCACTTCTTCACTTGCACGACTGGAGCGAATTTGTGAAAATTTGGCGTGGCGCTAGCTCGTATTAGTATATAATAGACAGGTTACATTTTGTCAGTCTATGTGTCTGTTTGTAGTACGCCTGTGTCTGTCTAGTTATAAATGTTGAAGCCATTCCGCTAAATCTCTTCACACTCAAACCCCTTAGTTGATTTTCCTGAAATTTGGTATGGAGAGACTGTGAGTCACTTCTATCCCATCATAGACGTCTACGCTGTTGATACCGACAAAAAACAGTGCATTTAAATTTGGATGTCTTGTTCATGCAAAAGTCCTTTTTCTTTTTATTTTATAATTAATGAAATGTTTCAATATTTTTATTAGTACAACTGAACCCGACGGACGTTGTCCCGACGGTCTCTTACACTGTGGCTGAATAGGTACCTAGCCTTGGAATAACACTGTGCACGCCGCTTTTTTTTGCAAAAATTTAGTGCTAACGAATTTGGGCTCTAATAAGTTGCTGACAACATATTTTATTTTTTTTTAACATCGCGACTCTTCGCGTTAGATGATGTAGAAAGACCAAGAAGTTTTGGTTTTTGTAAATCCAACAATAATATCGTCATAAATAGTCGCACTTGAATTACAAAACCTTTTAATTGTGTTTGCACACAAATACCTTGTTATTGAACTAAATAAAATCCAAATAATTCCTATTATAAGTAGAAAAAGATTTTTTATCTCCCCGTATGTTGGGGGTGCAGTTCAAACACGCCGTTCGTTAGCCAAGTCGGACAAACTCAATTTGTGCTGCGGAAAGTGTCTTATATTTGTCCTTATTTACCCAGCGGGGACAATGAAAACTCAAAACAATTCTCTCATATTATAAATCAGTATTTTACTATTTAGGTATTAGGTCTATAATTGGGTTCGATTCTCGTTTTACGTGTTATTTTTATTAGAGTGGGTAAGACCTTTGATTCGCGCTCTATAGAGTGCAGGTTCAAACCCCGGTGGAGGCGTGTACCAATGAGACATTTTCCGATATTAAGTACATAATACGGATGCTCATTGCTGTGGGAGAACCATGCTTCGGCACGAGGGGGCCGGCTCGACACGAGTATCACGGCGCCAAAGAAAACTGGCGTGAAACGGCGTTGAACTGTGTTTCATTCTGTGAGTTTACCGGTGGCCCAACTTCCCTAATCCCCCTATCCCTATTCCCTCATAAAGGCCAGCAACGCAATTGTAATTCTTCGGATTACACGAGTGTGCGCGACGGCAGTTGCTTTCCATCAGGTAACCCGTCTGCTCGCTGGCCTCCTAAAATATCATAAAAAATTGATAAAAAAAATATTTCTAAGTTGAAAATATTTACTATATTAGCTGCATTCTGCCCCTGATTGTCAGAAAAGATAATCTTTTAAATTATGAAAAATAACTGGGTTATCAGTACTGCACATACATTTAGACATTATAAAATATCTCTAGTGTTTCCAGCCTGACTGTCTATCGTCAAAAACCCGATGTGGAAGCCATTACTACTGAAAAATGTCATATGTAATAGGCATAAGACTACCCTCATGTTCTTGGACTTAATAAAGTCTAGCTCTCATGTTACGTTCCCGCCAACGCGGTTGTAAAGTTGGACGTTTGTGAGGTAGTCGGTAAATTTTTACAAAATATTTAATATCTACCGTAGAAGATCTCCGTTGCGTTAATAGACGCAAGCAACACGTAGATAGGAACGAAATATTATTAACTACATAATATACAGAGTGAGACCTAGTACTAACATTGTTAAATTTTATGATAGGTATTGTATATGTATTGTTTTTATTTTTTTATTGTCTTTTTTATTGTCTTTTATGTATTGTTGTATGTGTAAAAAATAATCAGTGACAAAGTAGTTTTTTTAATAATTAAAAAAACGGCGAAAGAAGAACAGTAAAAACACTTATAGATAAAAAATATCATCTTCAGAATCTTGAAGTTTAACGCGGTGTAAAACAAGACATTTCTATACCTTCATCGGTCCAAACCACCTTTATTGTTGTTTCTACACCACAAATATGTCGCGCAATAATGCACGTTATTACCGCCGCAACAAGGTCCACGTAATTCCCCGCTCAACTGTTATAAAACAAAGTGTTTATTCATATGAAAATAGACGCAAAATAAAGTTGCTATGTACCCCGACCGTGTGATTCCTACTCCGTGCCCGGACACTTGAAAGTCAAGCTTTATTTGTTGAAAGTTTTTAATGTAACGGTTTCGTCCAAGTCAGTGGTGCGGAAAGCTATCAAAGGCTGAACGATCAGATTTTCACTCGTGTACACAATTTGCTCTTTAAGTTTTGACCAGGCATCAGTAGCGGTTTTAAGAGGCGAGGTTAGGCCCGGGTAGCCGGGTGAAGAGGGGCGCCACGCGCAGACAAGAAGAGGCGTCAACCGGAAATTTTCGCATGTATTTCACTTAAAGTTTGGCCGGCTTGCCCAGGACTAAAGTCGGCATAATCGCTTTGCAGCGCCATTGCATTAATTTGCAATTTATTTAAAGGCTGATAGCTAGTTGCAACTCTTCTGATGTTGCAAGTGTAGTCTATGGGCGTCGTTCGTTGCTTTTTATCAGATTATCCGTTACCTCGTTTGTCCGGTAATTTTATTTTAAAAAATTAAGCATACGCATATATTTTCACGCAGTGCAGCCTTTTTGGGAATGGTAGTGCAAACTTGGAAACTGGCATAGCAGAAACATTTACGTTTTTTTTTAAAAAACAATAATAATTTAGTGGAAAACAACAAATTAGTTATCATGTTTTTAATTATTTATACCGAGACCTAAAACATTATTTTGGGGTGTTTTAATTAACTTAAATTATTATCATAGAATAAAGCTTCCCATTTGTATCGGAGGAGACAAAGTATTTAATTATATTTATTAATGAATATCGGGTTTGGGGCCAGGCGGGAATACTTAGAACAGAAATTGCTTTCAGACTCGCTGCGGTTTAAATTATACCGAAATGAACGAAATTTTCACTGAACTTTCGGGTTGTAGGTTCACGTGTACGTATTCTAAGTGTTAGTTGTATACAGGCGTGAAAGTAGCAGCACTGAAAGCGAACAAAAAGTTTAATATTTGTAGGGGCACAGGGCTTGTTTCACTAGGGACACTATTTTTTCACATTTTTTTTTTGTTTTCAGTGCGACATTTTCTCACTCTTTTTAATGGTCTCATACACGTAGCCTTAACTATTATGGTTTACTTTTGTTACATCCTGTATAAATGATATAGAAAGATTTTTTGTTGTAGATGGATTTTCAAAATCTCACCCCCTAGAAAGTTCAAAGTGGTTTAAGAAAATTAGAAAGTCAGAAAAACTATTTCACACTATTAAGCGGGCCAAAGCTTGTTAAGTGATAAGTTTTTCCCTAATTTAAATGAAATTCAACAGTGATTTAGTTAATAGTCTTTATTAAACAAAATAAAGCAATCACCTATTTTATTCATTTTTCATGTCGACATGTTCTTAATCAAGGATGAATATGTAAAAGTCGACACACTTACATTTTAATGTCGGTCGAACGCTCATAATTATTTTGTTTTCGGTCATGCAATTAATTATATTTTGCCAGTTGCAGTTGCCTATACTTATTCCGTAAGCATTTTTGTCCAAAACCTACTGGGGAAATTTTTAAAATACTTCATTCACTAGATTAAAAATGACAAAAAAAAATCAATTTTTTAAAATAATATTTAGCATTGTTTCATCATCATCTATTCATAGTAACTGAAAAACTTTCCTAGAACATGTCAATACTGAACCTTAATGAAACACACTTTTTCATGCACTATTTCCATTATATTCACTAAAAATAGTGCATGAAAATGTTTCATGAAGGTTGAACATGAATTTCCACCATGAGCCAACAGTACAATAAATTACATATATATCAAAACTGATCAGCCCCTCTAGACAAGTGTCAATCGAGTATCGTTAACGATAATCGCTTGGCGTGTTTTCGTATGGGATTGACAAAGACTAACGCAAATTTACGTGATCTAGTCGAGTTCGAATATGTCAATCCCATACAAAACAAGCGAAGCGATTAACGTAAACGTTAATCGCTTGCCACTCGTCTAGCTCCCCTGAATCTGTAACCCGAATCTCAACGGTCGATGATGATGATAAGGAAAAATATCCAATAAGAAACAAAAGTCGTTCGCTGCGCTACGATATCTATAAATAAGGAATAATGTTAGACCTCTAAAGGTTCGTCCCTAAATCAAAAGTTGTGGAATATCGCATCCCGATCTGGCGTCCGATTCCCGGGTCTCGAATTTCGTCTCCATCGCAGGCCGTGTGAGCGGTGCTTTGACATGATACGAGCCGGGAAATGCAACCACCTCACAGAAGCCCGACGTGAATCAGGGCTTGCGCTGTGTTTCGTCGAGTGAGTGACTTTAACGAAAGCCCTTAATCCTTTTTCCTGATCCAAATTTTCTCTAAATTTAGTTAATTACATCGTTAAAGGCCGGCAACGCACTTGCAACTTTTCTGTTGTTGCGAGTATTCGGGGAATGGAAGTTGTTTCCATCAGGTGACTCGTTTTGTCGTCTCGATGTCTCCTTATTTCATAAAAGAGCTATCTCACTCGTCCGAAAACATGGTGGCTCACGTTTTAGCGTTTCGATAAATCACATTCGACGCTTGAGAATCGGGCCCCGGTCGTATAATTTGTTGTAGCTGTTGTATCGAATATTGAATATTCAATTTCCTCGAAAATTACAATGAATGCTATTTAATTCGAGATACGGTCGAAAAGTGGTTATTACCGATATTGTGTTTCTATCGCAGTGGTGTTTTGGATTTTAAGGTTTCTATGTATGGGATCTTCCTTCCTGAGAAAGATTCCTTTTAACCCAACAGTTTTTTTTTATAGCGAATCTAAAAGGATATATCATTTTGACCTGTATTCAAATATTTTTGTGACATTATCATATAAATATACCTTACCTATTGCTTTCTTTATAACACATCGATGATTTTTGCAAAAAAAAAACATCCCGATCTCGTTGGTCCAAGGTCATTATTTTGAACGTTTCAGTACGGTGTAAAAGCGGATCCTTAGTTTATTAACCTGGTCAATCGCATTTTGCGAGTAAAATAATTTGGATATAACAATCAGATCTGTTAAGCGATTAGTGGTCATCCGATGGTGGTGTTAGGGTCCCTACACACTTAGCGACATTGCTAGTTAGCAAACTGCGTGGTAGCCCCAAAGGAAGATCTTCCGATCGGGTGGAGTGTTGTGCACGGCCAGGCCGAAGCCCACGTGATTCATTTTAACTGTCGAATATGTAGTGTCGGACTGAAAAGTCTTCGATACCACGATGCAGGATTAATGCGCTTTTTATGGATACCGCAACTCTAGGTTGTGAGCAGTGGCGTACCAATAGAGGCTACACTGGCAAATTTGGCATTTGTCACAGGTCCTGCTCTAATTGGTCAAGTGAGATAGCAAAGCTTTGCAGGATCGAAACCTGTGAAGGTTACCAGTAAAACATTTTCTGATCTCAAATACAGACGCTCAATGTACGTGGGGACTCTTTGGATGTTGCGGATGTCCATGGGCGACGGTAGTTGCTTTCCATCAGGTGGCCCGTCAGCTCGCCTGCCTCCTAAATATCATAAAAAACACCCAAGACAGTCTTCTGTGTCCCCGGCATTAGTGCAGTCTCGTCCTTACTGTCCGGCAGTGTGAACACGCCCTATGGGATTTGTGTTTTTGGGTGTTTTGATAAATGACGGCAAACAAATGCGCCGCATTAATTCAACTAATAACCCCTGCGGCGGTTCGATATTTGAATTTTAAATTATCTGTACACGTTCTGTTCGGTTTCGCAATTTAAAAATATTTCGAGTTCTGTGATAATTTGCTAGATTATTCAAATGTACTAACTCGATTTATACCGTATTTACAATATTTAATCATATTCAACTCTGGGCTAACTTGTTCCGATTCAGAAATATTTTATGGAATCTGTTAGGACTTAGGACTACGTGACCCAAATCAGTTAAAAGTCAGTGCTTATTAGCATGATAAAAATTTTAAGATGCCGTTTTCTGTATTTACAGAAAAGGGCATCTTAAAATTTTAATAATAAAACAGTACAATTGAAGTGTCTGTTAATTTAATATTTTTACAAAATAATCAATGTGAGGGTGCCAAAGAACAGTAATAGGACGCATGTCGACAAAAAAAAAAGTTGTCTGTACGCGCTAATCTCAAGTACCACTGGACTTGAATAAATTGAACTGGGATTTGAATAAATATTTTTTTGTTTAATAGCTGTTAGGCTTGGGCAAAATATAGTATTTTTAACTTTACCCATAGGAAAATGTCTTCATTTTTAACCGACTTCCAAAAAGGAGGAGGTTTCTCAGTGGCGTAGCGTGGGTATCGGCCGCCCGGGGCGGAGATAATTTTGCCGCCCCATAGGATAATTTCGCATCCCCCTTAATCAGGTTTTTTAATGTATTAGTACAATTTTTTACTAATATTAGGAGTAATTTTTCACGTTGATTTTCATCAGGAACGGTCATCGCAAGTTTGCAACTACGCACGGTACGAAATTCCTAGAATTCGTCACAGGTTAAGTAATTATATATTCCGTGCTTTTTATGGCCCCGAATTTTATGGTTGTGTTAGAAAAATGAAATGGTCGAATATTTAGAATATTTTATTATTTTCTGTGAAATTCTGCCGCGTTCACGTTACCTTATTGTGGTTTCTGAATTCGACCGTATATAATTTGTTCTTATTAATAGGTAGGTAAACAAATTAGGGGCTATTACTTTCGACACTTTCATCATCTAGTTCATAATGCAGATTGCTAGTATC
>JAOTAV010049929.1:0-16383 GCA_026546445.1 Cyclargus thomasi
TCCAAGACCCAGGAACATTGAAAAACTTTTTGCTCCGTCGGCGGGATTCAAACCCGCGACCCCCGGCGTAAGCTACCAACGCGCTTACTAACTGAGCCTGAATATTTTCAGTGATTTATAGTAATTTTTCTTAAGACATTTCTAAGATTTGAAGTAGCACAGATTAAGTATATTTTTTTTTCTTTTAGAGATGTACTTTTTTACTTCATAGTATTAAAAGTACTCTCATCTATGAAATAATTAATAATTTTTCTTTAAAAATATCCAGTATTTACGATATAAGGAGTACTTTTATACTAGTGTCCCTATTTGGGGCCAATGGGGACATAGGGAGTAAATTATTTGAGGTTTTTGTCCTACCGGTTAACTTTGTGTAAATGTGACAAATGAAACAAATGAATGCCATGGCCTTTAGAAAGCCTTTGAAGCTGTAACAAATGAAGTACTTGGTGCAGTTATAGGTTTAGTCAAGTAAATTCTTATAACTATATAAAAAGTAACGAGTTCAAATATCAGGCAAAAGTCCTAAAGACTGTGAAACTAAGAAGTGATCACTATCCGTAAAGGATATATGGAGAAAAACCTTGCCCAGTTTGACTTCACTTCAACTAAGCAAATCCGATTTGATTGGTTATTAGGCTGTGACAACTATGATAGCGTATGCCCTCTAGGAAAAGTAATAAATAAGACGGAGGAGGTTGTGGACAAAAAAGATGAAGAAATTGGCCCTCCACACGGTTATCAAGTTATAACGAGGGTTAGGTTAGGAGGGGTCGATCATTCTGAATTATCGAAATCCTAATACAGAGCTGCTTTATGACGCAAAAAGGGATTGTGGATAATGCCTTTATGATAAAATTTGGATGTTGCAGTGGCAATCACTAGATGGATGCACCTTTGAATTTAGGTAAAATGAGATGGAATTTTTTGTAATTTTCACAAGTCACAAGTGCGTTACAGGCTTTTTTATGAGGGAATGGGGTTAGGGGATTTGGGAAGTTGGGTCATCGGTAAACTCAGTCGCTGGACGAAACACAGCGCAACGCCGTTTCACGCCAGTTGTCGGTGAGGCCGTGGTATCACTCCGGTTCAGCCGGCCCATTTGTGCCGAAGCATGGGTCTCCCACGGTAATGTGGATGGATGGATTTTAGCGTATGAGGTATCGTTAGATTCGTTTTTTTAGCTCAAGTGATACTGAGTACATTAAAAAATTAAAAGATCCAAATGGCGGATTTTGAAGGCAAAATTCTTAGCATCAAAATGAAGGGGTTTTTAAAAAGCATTCTAGAAATATACAACAACTTGAAGTTTGAAGTTTAAAATAAAGTTGAACTGGATGTTTAAATTGCAATGGTTCTTCAGAATCAGAAATCATTTATTTGCTTAAAAATAATCTAGCAGTCAGGGTCTTCTGTTTTAGGACATTTAGCTTATTTAACCTAGATATTTTATATCGGGATCATATAGTCGCAAGGTGACAAGTAAATTACTAGTAAACCAAATCCGAGAATTGAAAATTTGTGAAATGTAAGGCAATATTCACAACGTACTATATGACGAATAGTAATTAGTCATTGTTTTTATTATTCGTGTAGTGTGCCCGCAACTTCGTTACGCAAAAATTTGTATATCACGCGGGAAAAATTTCCCGGGATAGAAAGTATCTTATATGTTGCCCAGACCTAATGCTTGCTACTAAACAAAAAAAGATTTATTCAAATCCGTCCCGTAGTTCCTGAGATTAGCCCGTACAAACCGACAAACTGTCGAACTTTATTTTTGTCGATATGTGTTGTGTTACTGTTCCTCAGGTCTCCACATTGATTATTTTGTAAAAATATGAAATGTATAGACACTGCAATTTTATATAGATATTATAATATTATAATATTATAGATGTGTTTTATTTTCCGCCATAGTTATCGTTTCTACTGTTTATAAGATTTGCGTACAGTATATAAATATACAGACAGGGGTATATTTAGCCTAGGGTCAGATGGGCTACAGCTCGAGCGTCAGACCGCAAAAGGCCGTAAAGCAATGGGGCCCTGGGGTCTTGGGGTAGAAGACTGCAGGAGCATATAAATAATGATAGAACAATTATTTCAACAGTGTTATTGATTAGTATGTGACGGCCTTTTTTAATTAAGGAAAAGGCTACGAGATAAGGAAAGCGAATAAGAATAGAGAATAAGGGAAATGAGGTCTAAGAAGTTAGATTCAGTAAACTCACTCACTGGAGAAACACGGTATAACTCTGTTTCTCGGCAGTTTTTAGTGAGGCCGTGATATTTCTTTTAAATATCATATAAATTGGGATAGTATGAGTAAAATATCTTATTCTTATATATTTTATGAATACGCCCTTACATTTAATTACGTGACAACAAAACACGGAAACTTCATATTATTGATTTCTTTGTTGTTTTTGTAATATTTTAAAACATGACTCGAACCGTGAAAGTTAAACGACGCAGGGTGAACAAAATAATACTCCCTGAACAGCCTTGTCACGATGTAAGTTTAAAAGTGCACCTATTTTTTAAATATTTAAATTCCAATACAAACTTTTAAAAAATCGTTTGTAAAATTATTTGGAGTCAAACTCGTACAAGAAACAGCACATTAAATGATATAACACTTTCATATCATTTAATGTGCTGTTTCTTGTACATTCCGATCCCAGCTGAAAGCGACCGCGACACAAAAACTTAAAAAAAAACGCCACTTTATGATGTAGCTATTGGTTTTGTATTGCTCTACGCCACTACAAAGCAGCGGCATCACGGGTAACTAGACCAACGTCATTACAAAATCAAACCTATTGCTCATGTCATAGTTTCATCAACTGGTATTTTATTTCATTTTTTACGTGTCACAGCCGCTGGCAGCGAGGATCGGAATGTTAGCTTGAATGTCAATTTGACTATAATTAGTAGAATGTGCGCGGGAGTTAGCATGTAACGCTCTAGAGTTTTAATAAACTTTAGGGGAAACCGAACAAAGAGAACACTGATACAAAGCTACTACCGTCGCCTACCGACACTCGCAATATAGGAATTTTTAAAAATTAGAGGATATACGCTCTTCTTGAAGGTTAGCGGATCGTGATGGTCTGTAAGTACTGCGAAGGTTATTTTCAGGTGTTTTTAGAAACCATGTCGAAGGTGTTCAGGTGGTCTCGTGTCCTCGGGGTGGTGGGTGGTGCAAGCATCTGGTGGAAGCTGTGGGGAGCCTTCGTGGTGGCATGGCTGCTGGCCATAGAGTGTCAAGCAGTGTGGAAGGTCATTAAAGCTCTAAGTGGAATAGCAGCTGATACTACTGGTAATAGTAAGTACATACTTAACGTCCAAACCGGTTTCGGTGATGGTGGCCGGTTTCATAGAAACCGGACCTGTTACGCAGGAGTAATTTTATAGTGCCCAAATGTGTACACAGGAGCACTCTCTCTTCCTTTACCCTCATAACCCAGTGGGACGGATAACCGACACGACTGGCAAGAGATCAGGCGCAGGACCGACTTTTTACATGCCTATCCGACGCATGGATCATCTTACTTGTCAGACAATCAGGTGATCAGCCTGCATTGTCCTAACCAAACTTAAAAATAACATGTTTTCAACGCGGGAATCGAACCCACTACCTCCGGGTTAAGAGCCGAGCTCTGTACCACTGGACCACGGAGGCGATAACAGTTGGTATCTAAACCTTGAAGAGATACCTAAACTTTGAAAACTAAGATCATCTTTGTAGAAGCGCACCGCGTGTGGCTTATATTATGTGTGCGACGTTGCATCTGTATGCATGTTGTTGCGCACGCATGTTGATGTGTGCGTGCGGCGGCACGTAACTAGCGTGCACACATGCAAGCGCAGTTCGTTTTAACAAATATGATCTTCGGTTCTATAGACTCTACCTAAACTATCCAATAATAAATTTCAATATAAAAAAACAATAAGTTAGGCATTGCTCAAAGTTAACTGGCATACCTACGTGGAATAAAGATATCTACGAATGATTCTCTCTTTTCCTGATGTTACGGGGGCATGCAAAATTAATAAATTTTCTATGTCAGCTAATATTCTATGTATATAATATCATGATGCGCACAGTAGTGTCAGCGTGACTGATGGAATGACGGATGATGGATGACAGTTTCTGACCTAGTCACCTTTTACAGGAAGTATCACAGTACGGTTCGCTGGCACCATATTCTACATGGGCAACCTTATAGGCCTCATACTCTGCTGGAGGCTCTCCTCATCATGGGTAACCCTGGCCAAGTATTGGACGTCCATGGAACTGGGGCTGAGTATTAAACAAGTGCCGAAAGATGAGACCGTCAAGTACAAAATGAATTCTGTGATCATAGTGATTGCTTTAGGCGCTGTATGTAAGTTAATAACAGCGTTAAACTGTCGTTACATCCGAAGAGTTGCAAGTGCGTGGCCGACCTTTATGAGGGAATAGGGATAGGGGAATTAGGAAAGTTGGGCTACTGGTAAGCTCACTCACGGAACGAAACAAAGCACAACACCGTTTCATGCCAGTTTTCTTGCTAATGATATTTCCACAATATATTTTTTTTTATTCCTTATACTATGAATGGAAGAGTGAGAGCGTTTGTTCTTTTTGACGCTGACCCGAAGCAACCAATTCATATTTTTGGCATCGACTTAGTCGAAAGGATGGAGGGTCGACACTTTTGGTCTTGAAAACTCCAATTAATATCTCCAAAATATTCGGGATATTTTGTATTTCACGCGACAGACGGCGTAGCATTAAAAATATGTAAGATAAAAGCATATTTTAAAATAATATTCGTATTCTACTCATTTCCTCTATATTAACTATAACTAGGAGAAATTGTATGTCTTTACTTCAACGCATCTTTCGTCAAAAGGGGTACAAAGTTTTCCGCTGGCGTATTAACATATACATAACGTATGAGTATGAGTTAATTTTTTCACCTTATCGCTTTTCTGATGTATTTTCAGTAGAACATCTCCTGAACGTGATGGTCAACATAGAAACGGATTGCTCCTTCGTCGAATGCCTTCGACGGTTCATGCTCAAATCCCACGGATTCCTGTTTTTGGAGCGTAAGTTCTTATCCAAAAATTAAATACTCCAAAATCTGATGCCAAATGTTACAGTTCTGAGTATAAAATAAATCAAATCAAAGTAATTTATTTCGGCTATCATAGTCCAATGTTATAAATGCCTTTTCTATAGTGTAATCGATACCTTAAATCCTTAAACACATATCCTTAAAAACTAACACTTTGTCACGTGTTGTCGGTGACGTGACGCACTTCGTTACGGAGTCTCCCCCGGAACCTCCGGTATTATATAATGCTTGCCGTGGGAGAGCCATACTTCGGCACGAATGGGCCGGTTCGACCGGAGCGATACCACAGCCTCACGGAACTAGCGTGAAACGGCATAGTGCTGTGTTTCGTTCAGTGAGTGAGTTTACCGGTGGCCCAAGATTCCTAATCCCCCTTATCCCTATTCCCATTTCCTCATAAAGGCCGTCAACGCACTTGCAACCCCTCGGATGTTACGAGTGTCCATGGGCGACGGCAGTTGCTTTCCATCAGGTAACCCGTCTGCTCGCTTGCCCCCTAAATATCATAAAGAAGGTCGTCTATGGGTTTTACGCCCATGTTTTTATGTTTGTCACTTTTATTACTAAGTATCTCTTCCTAACTCATAGAGTTGTATTAAAAATGATTTTCTAATATCAGTCCATCACGCTTCTTAATATTGTTATACATTTTGACATCGAAATAGGGTGCCGTTTTTACCCTTTGCGTACGGAACTGAAAGTTGATACTAATAATATCTAAAAATATCAAACTTAAAAATGGACTTACTGATACAGTGATCTACAAAGGAGCAGCCCAAGCCACAGGACGGATCGAGATGAAACTTGGCATGTTATGGCGATTTTGATTAATTCTACGCCTAAGTGTTAAAATAACGGATGAGAGTATGGATTAAAATCATTCTTACCCGACTGCGCCAGAAGGAGGGTTATGTTTTTCGAGAGTATGTATGTATGTGAGTATAATTGTTTGGCACGCTCTGCAGCCTAAACAGCTTGATGGATTTTAACGTATGAGGTATCGTTAGATTCGTCTCGATAGCGCAAGCGACACTGGGTACATTATAAAATTAAAAAATGAAATTTATGACGATTGAAAATAGTGAGGTTTCAAAATTCCGCCCATTTAGGTCGAGTAGGGTAACAGAATGAAGGACTTTACATGGCCATTCAAGAAATATATTCTCACTGCAGTTGAGTTTTCTGTTTTTGAACATTTAGTTTGTTTCGAGTGTGATAACTCTTTTTTTTCCACCAAGGATAAAGCGCTTCAGACGTGAGCTGCCCCGTAATCAGTGATTTCAAAAGTGTTCTTCAACCTTGAATCTCTGAAATCCCTCGATTTTCCAGTGATTTTAAATCGTCTGATCTTCAGATCCGGTACAAACGTATAGCAGTAAAAGTGTGTCTGTTTTATTTTCTGTGCCAGTTGTATTTTATTGTTAATGGATTTTTTACTGCTATCCTTGCGTAGCGTTCAGGGATATAGAGTGAGGACGTTTGATGTTAAGGTACACAGTGCAAAATTTAGTTTTTTCTTATTAGAGGTCGCCCTGTGGTCGAAATTCGTCTATTTTTTATATTATTTAATCACAGACTTAAATTCGGCATTAAAGTCTCGTCACCAAGCCATTTTATTTTTATTTAAAAAATCACAGACATCAACCACATTAAACAAAAGAGTATTTCGTGTATGATTATCGTGTCATGTCAAAATAATGTAGTGTGGTTGTTGTAGTGTGCGTGGCGTTTTATTTATAAAAAATATCCAAGATATAAGCATATTTCAAAATAATATTGGTATTCCACGCTCCTCCTCCATATCAACTACAACTGGGAGAAAAATTATGCTTTTACATCTACGCGTCTTTCGTAAAAAGGGGTACAAAATTTTCCCTTTTTTCCTGAATATAAATATTCTGAATATAAATATAAAGAATTTAAAAATATGAACATTTTACATCAACACCGTCGTGGTTCGTTTTCAATTTAGTGACGTCACAGATTCACATCATGTCGTACATTTTGGATCACGTGATAAACAGATTAAAAAGACCAATTTTAAAATATAAATTATAAATTGATATCGAAAACGAAAAAGATTATATATACGAAAAAGATTATATATTTAGCTATTTAATTATTCAAAGTATCCTAATAAAATACTCTTTTATTTTTATTCATAAGGGCAACTAGCCTTGTTCACTAATATGGGACCATTCATAAAGTATGTCACACAATTGTCATAATTTTATTTTGAGTCACACTCCATCGAACACCTCCCGCCCCTTTATATGGATGGTCCCTATGATGTACTTACATAGCTAAGGGTAACAAAGTGGAAACGTGATGTTTTTCAAAGACCAAAAGAGTCTATATTACTCTCCATCCTATCGACGTCTATGCCAAAAGTCGAGTCGATTGGTTGCTTCGTTAGAGCGTGGGGGAAGGATAAACGATCAAACAAACACACTTTCCCATTAAAATGTTAGTATGAAAGCACGGAGAATATGTCTGGTATCCAAATGCCTCAGTCTGTGGGCGTCGGTATAAAACTACAATAAGGATTGTACAACGATGTATTAATGTCGGCCGTGTTGTGCGATATCTCGCTGGGGAATTGGGTCGCCTTGGCCGAGTGGGACGAGTGGGACGAGTGGTGTTTAGACTGGAGTAGCTGACGAGCGCTTTCCGAAGCGATTACACGCTCACAACTTAGCGGCGTAACATTCTCCGGTTACAAACGAAATCAATAATAACAAAAAGGGCCGAATGCAGAACGAAATGTATTCACGCGACAGGAAAACACCAAAAACCCTTTCGAACTGTCATCTAATGTCAGCCCGATACCGCTAAAGGCCACCTGGATATTGAAAATTTCATTCTTAAAGTCTCGGGGAACGTATTTTTATCGGACTTACTTCCTAAGTTTTTTTTATCATTCGTAGTCAAAAAACAAAAGTTATAAGGGTAGTAGCTGTGTATTGTAAAAGTAGGTATAAAAACGGGACACTGAGGAGATTTTCATGACTACGATGCAACAGAATCCGTAATTTGAAGCCCTTATTCTCGAAACTAATCCGTTTTCGATTGACGATCGCTTTCAATACTATTTACAGAGTATTGTGATTCGTATTGGTATCTTATGAGATCCCGTCTTGGATATTCCGTGATTGAATCAGGACATCAGAATCATAACGTCAGACAACGTTGGTGGGTTGGTGGAGCGACGAATTAGTCGGTTGTTGAATAATGCACTACCACTCTCTTATATTTAGGTGTGCGTGACAGTAATGGAACTAAAGTGTCGAGATGTTAGAAAACCAAGTACGATTGAGATCGAGTTATATTCGACTAAATTTCAAGAGTAGGAGCCCTAACCAAAATGGTGCCGATGAAACGTCCGAAATCGCAATCCGTTTCGCTTTGCTGAAAGGCATTAAACTAGAATACGTAATCTTACAAGGGTCTTATTCAGGAATGTCCCCGAATGGTGTACTTTTGAAATTTATTTATCTCATGAGAAACCATCCATAAAGTACGTCACGATGGTCACATTTCTGAGGACGCCCACTACCTATTGTTACGTCATGAAACTTGCAATTTTACACCTATAAATTAAAACCATATCAATATTTCAAATTTTGAGTCTAAATTTCAAAATTTGAAATGTGATGTCACAAAACTGAAGACCCTCCACCCCTATGTCACACCATGTCACACTTCGACGATTTTCAAATTTCTCATAGGGATTGCGGGGAAATGCTAGTAATATATTAATAATAAAAGGAGTTTTTCAACCTGTATGCTACCAAATTTTGTATAGATTTTAAGGAACTGCAACAAAGTCTGAACAAAATTTTCTTCAAGAATTGCATTCAATTGATAGTGACTTCCCGAACGGCAGTAGATCAATAATTCATTAAAAACTTTTCCGTAAAGGAAGACAGTAAGAAACTAAATTTATTAAATAAGTGAAAATTTTCCACCATTTAAAAATGTTGCCAAGTTGAAAATTGTTTTAGTGGAATTCGGTGTCGGGAGTCTGGAATGTAAGTTTAAAACTCCGCGCTCGCAAATCTGACGGCGATGAAAAAATAAGTTGGGACTCGGTTAGAAATTTTACGCGTTCATTTAAATTTTATAATTTTGAGCATATTTCACTCTAAACGATAATTTGAAAATGTACGTAAGTTTTAGTATAAATTCGGGTTAGTAGAGATATACGCGGAAAAATAATATAAACTTTGTAAGAATATTGTAAAAACAGGACCCTATTACTAAGGCTTCGATGTCTGTCCGTCTGTCTGTCTCCAGGCTATTCTCAAGACTAGAGAGTTGAAATTTTTACATAATATGTATTTCTGTTGCCACTATAACACACATATTAAAAACAAAATAACCCAAATAAATACATAAAAACATTTAAACGATGTTTAACTAAACAACCTTCGCTGTCCCTTTCTGTCGTTTGACGTTTTTAATATTCTAGAAAGGGACAGCGAACCTTAATTAGTTAAACCTAGCTTAAATATTGTAATGAATATGGCAGTAAATTGTTAAGTAAGTGTCTATAGTACAACAACTATGTTTATTACTATTTCCTTCCTTAATAATATATTGATAATTTCGACGCGCTTCTCATTAACAGCGTGGCCGAGCGGTTAGGCCGCCTACTTAACTTCGGAGGGGCCTGGTTTCGATTTCCATCGCTTCATTTCCGTTTTATGACTCTCTCTTATGATTTTTAATTTTTTTATAAATACAAAAGTCTCAGAAATAAGTTTTCCAATTTTTGCTATGTACTGGTACGGACGTACTTTATGTATGAAATAAATGTCTCTTGCTCACTTTATTGCGCTTTGAAAAATATATGTTAGTCGATTTTCAGACCTACTGAATATGCCTTTAACAATCGGTTAAGCCTGCTGTGAAACGTCACAAACATTGTGACAGGAGAATTTCAAATGTTACATTTGAAAACATAAGCGGAAGAAGAATCATTTTTAACATCACATAAAGCACATGTGTTTATAGCGTTGTGTTATTTTTTGTTTAATCACTTTGTTTTGTATTGTTAAAATTGTGTGGTGATAAAATAAAGTCTATTCTATTCTGAGCAGGTAACTAACATTTAAAAATTGCTGGATTTTTGCATGGGGAGTTTTTGGACCGGAAAAAAATTTGAAATAAAAATAATGTGGATTTATTGTGCTATATAGACAAGCTAGATAACGAAATTACAAAATTACATGATTGAAAAATGCAAATAATCCTCTTTTTTTGAAATTGCAAAATTACATGCAAAAAAATTAGCATTATTAGCTTCATCCACTTACGTCTTCATTTTATATAGCCATACAAATTAGAAACACATTTCGATAGCTGTGACCCAGTAATTATACGATCAAAACGGAAGCCTTCCGATCGATAAGCTATTAATCAAACAAAATATGTATTAATTTATTAGACAGGCTGTTTCGAGTCACTAGCCCTTAATAATGTAAGGGCTTTGGCCACGCGAAGGCTATATACAGGGTGTAAAACAAAAATATGTATTGTTGTGAAACTTTAGAGTTTGTATGTGTACCTTATATATAGTTTACTGGGAAAATAGCAGCGCTGAAAAAAACAATTTTGTGACTTGAATGGGCAAGATTTTCAGTTACATGAGTTTCCCCATACAA
The DNA here is from genome assembly GCA_026546445.1 of Cyclargus thomasi. Taxonomy (NCBI): domain Eukaryota; kingdom Metazoa; phylum Arthropoda; class Insecta; order Lepidoptera; family Lycaenidae; genus Cyclargus; species Cyclargus thomasi. The sequence continues at coordinate 10,799 of JAOTAV010049929.1, forward strand.
AACACAACTTTTTATTTCGCTTTCAGCGCTGCTACTCTCACAGTGAGCTGTATATAAGGAACTCATGTAAACCCTATAAAGTATTATCACTTATTTTTGTTACACCCTGTAGTTTGTGGTGATTTACACGTTTTCGGTAACGAGACTATTTGTTGATCATATTTCAGTTAACGTCAATAGAATTGAAGACAAGATAAGTGGACAACATTTTACAACTTTCTAGTATTATTTGTACTAATTTTTTCTATAAAATTTTTACGAGTCCCGTATTTTGCCTACTTTACTATGCAGATAGTATATCTTTAAGCTTTTTTTAGCTACATTAACCCTTCGATCGTGGAAAAAATCAAGGCAAAAATCTAGGCGGCCGTGCGCCACGACAAGATGGCGCCCGGTCCTCACATCTTTATACAAATAATGTTATATCTTTACATCTAAAACATATTTTATGTTTGTGTAAAAATCTTCAACAGCTATGTTAAATTCGCTATTAATATGCCAGAATTGCGCAATACAAACGCCGCGAGCACCGGTGTTCGCCTGGGGCTTGAGAGGTGAAATCCTCATTATTTTATCATATTCCGTTCCTAAAACGTCGCAATTTACACAAAAAACCGTCAGTTTTAAAATAATTGTTAGCTATACCTGCTTAATAGGTATCATCATTTGCACTTTTCTACACTATGATGTATTTGAAAAAGCTTAAAAACTTCTGTTAACCACAACGGTCAATGTATTTAGGTATGGCTTATTAAATTGCTTCCACTTGCGACTCTTAGGATGTCTCAAGTGTCCATGGGCGACGGCTGTTGCTTTCCATCAGGTAACCCGTCAAATCGCTTGCCCTCTAAATGTCATAAAAAAAATTTGCATGCTTTTTTGCTCGCGTGAAATTCGAAAATCTCGAAAAAATACGACTGCTTTGGGAAAGAAATGATATTCAAAGACCAAAAATATAAACATATTTTATTATGTTACTCTCCATTACTTTAACTAAGACTCGCCCTTCTTTTTCCCAAAATATTCGTATTTTTACATGTTTTCCGAATTTCCCTCGAGCCAGACACAAAAGTGAGAAAATCAAGTCAATTCGTTCATCGTCAGGGCATGACGATAAGACAAACAAACAACACGCTTATTACTATTTATAATAATATTAGTAGGAATAACAAAAAGACTTATCGAAAACCTTACAAAACAAGTATGGAAATTATTATAATTAATGATATTAAAAGCTCACCTAGCGGAAAATATTTCAAAGGCGACAAGTATAAATGAAAGAATAACAGAATCGTTTGTTAAAAGGTAAAAGTTTCGCTTCGAAGCAACTTAAACTTTCCCTACCTGTGAATAGGGTATATCTTACAACAGACCGGAATACAAAGAATAGCAACTTTCAAATGATAGAAGCAACTCGAACGACCTGAAAACTTTTCGCTGATTGCGTTGCAAATTAACCTAATATTTTGTTTTTCGTTTTGGTATGAGACGTTGTCAAAGTTTCTACGGAGGTATTAAGAGTTATAATTGCATGTACTTTGTGATTTACTGTTTTACAAGAGTTTTTAAAAACCGGCTATGCGCGAGTCGGACTCGTGCACGAAAAGTACCGTAGAACAGAAATTGGGAAACGTGATTCTGAACGCTAAACAGCTGTAACAGACCACGTCGTGTAAGCAATAGTGCGATGTAGAAGATACGTTTAAATCAAAATTTTTGTTTCACATTTAGGGGTAAGCGAAAAGAGGGGCTATCTGATGGAAAGCAACTGCCGTCGCCAAGGACACTCGCGACATCTGAAAAGTCGCAAGTGCGTTGCCGGAATGGGATTAATAATAGGGTATTGGAGAAGTTAGACTACCGGTAAACTGACTCAATGAACGAAACGTTTTCTGTGAGGCCATGGTATAACTCTTGTCGAGCCGGCTCATTTGTGCCGAAGCATGGCTCTCCTTGACTTGAGAGCGGAAGATGTCTCATTGGTACACGCCTCCACCGGCCAGAGAACCTGCATCCTCTCGAGTGCGAACCAAAGGTCTTACCCACTAGGCTACGGACGCTCTAAACGTAGGACGTTTGTTATATGAGAGCCCCCTTAGCTATTGCCGTTCTTAAGATACATCCTGGACTAACAGACAGGACAACGCATTTCCTATAGTTTTAATAAAATAAAAATTAATAATCAAAAATGTAGCTTAAATACCATTATGTACTTTCGTTCAAAAATCTATCTATATCTATACATATAATAAAAAAGTAAAATTGTAGTGTCTGTACAATTAATACTTTTACTAAATAATCCATATGGGGGTGCTAAGAAACTACTGGTAATAGAACACAAATCGAAAAAAAAAGTTGTCTGTTTATCGTATCACGGGTAAATTTACCCGGGATAAAAAGTGTCCTATGTGTTGCCTAGACTTAATAGCTATTTAAAAAAAGATTTATTCGAATCCGTTCAGTAGTTCCGGAGATTTGCGCGTAGAAACAGACAAACAGATAAACAGACAACTTTTTTGTCGATTCGTGTTCTATTACTGTTCCTGAGCCCCCCATTGATTAGTTTGTATAAATATTAAATGTACATACACGCCAACGTTACTGTTTAATTATATGTATAGATAATCGATAATCGAAAACACTATTACTTTCTAAGTTAAAATTCCTACGTGGAAATCACATATTCCTTTCAAGTTCCCCCACCGATACCTGACTACTAATGCTGTTTGCGCTTAGCTCCGGAAAATTCCGGAAAAGTCGGAAAAATGTTTGCTCACAAGGACCTGTATAAGCTCCCAATAGGTCCTGTTAGTTTACCAAAGTACCCGTAAATAATGAGTGCTTTTAAACGACAAATTGAGTTTTATTGGTGAGAGGTGAGTAGTTTTTATTCCTTTCTACCTAAAGGGTAAAAAATATCCACAACCGAACATATGACCTCCTCGTTTTTGGAAGTCGGTTTAAAAATGGGATACTGCGATGCCTGTCCGTCTGTCTGTCAGTACGAAAGAATAACGATTAGTCATGTCTACCTGTCTGTTCGTACGTCACAGCCATTTTTCTCCAACACTAAAGACTAGTGTTGAAACTTGGTAAGTTCTGTGAGCCCCAAAAATATTAAAGACATTTAAAAAAATCTGGGGATGTTTCATACTTGAAATCTCACCTATGTAATGTTTTTTTAAGAAAATTGCACTTTAAAATCATTGTTAAATAAAGAAACAACTGAAGTAAGATAGAAGATAGGATTTAAGTAATTTCATCATAAAATCAAATATGCGGTTAATGGGGGTTCTACACGGCGGGAATAAACATCACGCAAAATTGATGATGCAATGCATTTTCAATCTTACGCCATGAACTGAAGGTGCATTCTTATTTTAGATATTAAAGTTCCATATGGTCGTGTTTGACAAACCGTTTGTCAAACACGACCTTGACGCACTCCAAATTGCACCTTCATGGTGTAAGATTGAATTGATGGTGCATCTTAGATATTAATGTTGTAAATGATGTCCATCGAGTATAGCTATTTTCAATCGTCCGCAATGAACTGATGGTGCAATTTGGATTGTATCAAAGTGCACCTTTGCGTGATGTTTGTTCCCGCCACGTAGAACACCCATAATTAGTAATCAAAGTCAACAACAATAGGTCTTGATATGATATCGTGTGAAATATGGTCCTAATCTAGAACATTCTGTATTACAATTATTTTAATTTAACTCAATTTAATAATTAGAAATATTTGATTGATATTTAATTTTACAATTAGTCAACTTTAGTGCATAATTAATAACTATAACCGATTACTCAATACTTCAATAAATAAAATTCAATCAATAAAAATGTCAAAATAAATTAAGTAAATGTCAAAATAAACTTTATGATTTCAAGAATTCTTTTACACTGTAATAATAGCACCTATTTATTAGGCAATAGAAATCTATAAGCATAAAGTTTTTGGTACATTCCTGATTAATATTCGTACTATACAGTATATACACACTACTTATTATACGCTTAGCTTTTTCATCACATTCCCTAGAAAATATAGAGTGAGATTCATCTTAGCTAATAAAATGATAAAGCTTCCTTTACTTTCATTTAAACCAACGAAGGATCTGAACGCGAAATCAACATTTTTATGGTAATTGAAGCAGAATAATCCCAGATATTACCGCCAGAGCGAGAATATAAATAATTTTACTCGCGCAGCCCACGTCGGGCCTTTGTGTGACACCGGACTGAGAATAGGGTTTATGGCCGTTTGTCCACCGCCTTCAACCGAAAACGAGAGACGGCCTATAGAATTCCACTGTACGACATCGACAACGGGTTTCATTTTCCTCTACTTCACTACAGACGGCGAAGATATGGGCGCTAAAACGAAACGTAAAGCCTAAGGCGTAAAGTTGCATTTTAAGAGTCCAAAAATAATCTCGTAGTTGCTGACGGCGTGCAGTGGACAAACGGCGTAAGTAAGCCACTTAGGAACATTTCTAAATATCCTTTCTTCATTGTAAGGGAATGACATGTATTAAGTTTTGTGCCTGAGCGATCGGGCTGTTATTTTTTTTATTGATATTTTGGGGGCAATCGAGCAGATAGGTAACCTAATGGAAAGCAACTACCGTCGCCCATGGACACTCGTGATATCCGAAGAGTCCCAAGTGCGCACGGCTTTAGGAATGTCTTGCCGTCGTTTAGCTCACTCACTTAACGAAACACAGCAGGATGCCGTTTCACGCCAGTTTTCTGCGAGCCTGTGGTATCACTCCGGTCTAGCCGGCCCATTCGTGCCGAAGCATTGCTCTCCCACGGCATTGCATCTCAGTCAATGTTTTTTACTGTAAGTTGGACTTAATATAAACCGACCAATTTTCGAAGATTCTCTATCAATAGAGCTATTATTAGGTTAATTTCATTGATATAATCAATTTCCTTGACAATTCAACTCGAGCTAGATCTATATCTATAATTTTCTGATTGGGTTTTCTAATGGCGACTATAGAAAAAAAAAACTACTAACCGAGTCTTTCTTTTAATCCAATGAGAGCACTCATTGATTTACCATAGATAATAAAAAACTGATTCGCCATTCTTATGACCGCTTAAGTCGGACACTCGGTCCTCCATATCATTCTAAATCTATGATATTTTTGCCTCAGGAAAGCACCCTTTGTTTGTAACGTGGCTTTCCTAACGTGTTATGAGAGCTCTTCATAATCACCGGTGTTCCTTGTTCGTTATTCGGCGCGATCATGGTGCCAGCAGCCACAAAACCGGACGTTCATTGTCAACTATGCGATCAAAGGCACACACAAATATAGGCGAGTAGAGCAAAGGCGAGCATGTCATCAGCACTATCGTGCTCGCGTGTTATCGTCTATATTATGAAGGGGAGCCAGTAGAGAAAGACATCAACTTCAAAGCATTATGGTTTGAGTTAATATTCACGTCAGAATGGAAGTTTACATCTTTTTTTGACGTGACAACGTCTTATAGTTCGATAGAGCTGGCTGCACGCACGAAAAAACATGACTCATGCGGCGTTACCTCGCTCTGAGGCGTTCCGTTTAAGG